>CM026295.1:11514287-11575983 GCA_014851415.1 Cnaphalocrocis medinalis
ATTAAACATTTGCAAATCGGATTTCATTCTTTGGAGCAGTCGAAATATTAGATAAGATAATCATTTATTGTAAAACTGTGTTACAATTGTTGTAAAAGCATTATGGTTAGTATTAACAGTTGCCCATTCGGACGTCTAATATGTCAGGGATACAAATTAATTACAAAAAATATATATTACATTTAGAACTCGCATTACAATTATGGATAGGACTCAACTATGTCTATAATATTCGTCTAAGTTATAAAAGCATTTAGATAGCAACCATTCTTTGAGAGCTTTTTTGAATCGAGTAGGTATAATAAAATTAAACGCGTAGCGCGGGTTGGATTCCTGCACCAACACAAATGTTTGTTGAGACGAATCTGCTTAAAGTAAGAAAAATGTTTTCTCTTTACACACGTATTTCATAATATTGAGAAATAAAATAGTAATACGTAATATGATTCCAAAAAACTATGTTATATATTAGACCTGTACCAGCTTTTTTCGTTTACTTATCTCATCTCGTTCCTGACAAATTCCAAAAAACAAAATCACCCTTTTTTCCTCTATTCCGTAATTGCTACGTAATAATGGACACGGTTGGTTTATGTTGTAGGTAATTGCGGCAATCAGAAAATTTCAATTAACTCGCTAAAAATTAAATGAAGTAACTTGAAATGCCAATCAATCAGTTTGTTTTAAAACCCTTAAAAATAATTACATTACTTAGTTATGAAAATACTTACATGTCATTCGCAATATCCTTAAGAAAATTCGCGCGGTAGCTTACGCGTACGCAACACGCACACCACCCTTTATGGCGGTTTGGCGCAGGCTGACCGAGGGAGACGTGTCAACTGATCCGACGATTGTTACAGTTCTTTTTAACGTGTGTAATTGACGCTCTATTGTACATACTTAATAGATAACTTTATAACTTTTTGATACAATTAGTAATTTTCTTATTTTTAGGCCTAAACCGAAAACTTACGGAATTCCGTACACTTCCGTAATATGGTACATCTACCTTAATCCAAGATATTTCTTGAGTAAGACTTTTTCGTTATAGGTAAGAAAATAATCAATCTTGAATTTAAGCGCCCACCAGATGAATAAGCTTGTTCTTCTCTCTTATTATGATAGTGATATTGATGATACAATATTAAAAAATCCGAAGAACTGTCAACTGTCAGTCAATCAATCATCAGTCGGTTTGTAAAGTTTTTTTGACCCCAAAAAGATTAGAAATCTGCTGATAAGACTGATCGAGCAAAGCCAAAGGTTATAGAGCTAACCGTAGTCAGGCCAGTCTCTAACGATAAAGCGAGCCGCTAGCATGGCTCGCGCCTTGTGCCTGTTGCTGGCCCTACCAGCACTTGTCTCCGGCTTCTTTCATCGATACCCGAAGATCGAGCTTGGAGAACGCGATGGAGGTGACGCTGGTAAACCTCTGTTCCTCACCCCGTACGTTGAAAGCGGCAATATCACCGAAGGCAGGCGACTAGCGCGCGTACCCTTCACGGAAAGTTTGCGTATCAAAAGCTACGCCGGCTATTTCACCGTCAACAAGGCTTACGATTCAAACCAGTTTTTCTGGTACTTCCCGGCAATGATTCCTGACAATAAGATGGCCCCTGTAGTGGTGTGGCTCCAGGGCGGACCTGGTGCGACCTCCTTATATGGACTATTTACAGAAAATGGGCCGTTGAGAGTGCGTAACGGCAAATTTGAGCGCAGAAAGTACAACTGGGCTCTGAGTCACCATATCATATATATAGACAACCCTGTGGGAACAGGGTTCAGTTTCACAAATGACTCTAGAGGGTACTGCACAGATCAAACCCAGGTTGGGGAGCAACTGTACTCAACCCTTATACAATTTTTCCAACTATTTCCGGATTTACAGCACAACAAATTCTTTGTGACCGGTGAGTCTTATGGGGGGAAGTATGTGCCAGCTCTAGCATACACCATTCACAAGAAAAATCCTACTGCTCAACTGAAAATCAATTTACAAGGTATAGCTATTGGCAATGGTTTGAGTGACCCTGAGCACCAACTGGTGTATGGTAAATATTTGTATCAGATCGGCCTCATTGATTGGAACCAGGCCAAGGTGTTTCAAGAGTATGAAGATAAAACCAGAAACTACATTCAAAAACAACAGTGGAATGATGCATTCAACACATTTGACACACTTTTAAATGGTGATTTAATTGAAGGCAAGAGCATTTTTTATAACATGACTGGTTTTAATTTTTACTTCAACTTCTTACATACCAAAGATTATACTAGTTATGAGGACTTTGGCCCCATGTTACAGAAGAGTTCAGTGAGAAAAGCAATTCATGTGGGAGACTTGCCATTTAATAATGGATCAATTGTAGAGAAACATCTAACCCAGGATGTGATGAAGTCTGTTGCTCCTTGGATCTCTGAGTTACTGGACCATTACTATGTGGTAATATACAATGGTCAGCTGGATATAATTGTGGCCTACCCATTGACAGTAAATTACTTGAGAAATCTTAACTTTACTGGTTCAACAGATTATAAGACTGCTAAAAGGTACCTATGGAAGGTAGATGGTGAGGTGGCTGGGTATGTGAAGGAAGCTGGCAAGCTGGTGGAAATCATGGTGAGGAATGCTGGGCACATGGTGCCTGGAGACCAGCCTAAGTGGGCTTTAGATCTGATTACAAGGTTTACTCATGGGAAATCCTATGGCCATGAGATGTATTATGATAAACATAAGAAGCATCACTTGCATCAAAAGAAGTGGCATACAAATGTTTGAGGAATGATTATAAACTTGTTTGTAGGCTATAAGTTATTACTTTGTAAGTGTAATCTCATTAAAATAAAGGTGGTTGTTATACCAATGATGATGTCATGTAATTTTATACCTACTTAAGTAGGTAGGTATAAAATTACATGACATTATGTTGATAAAGGGCATTCAAGCAATATTGTACCCTAGTGTTGTACTGTTGCAAATAAATGTTTTACCATTCCTAATCCTAGCATTTTAATTTTTATCTGCCTTTTAAGTCTAGTGTGTAGGTGTAATTTTAGTGTAATAGGTACTCAATACTGTGTGTATCTTGTTTATAGATATTTATTTCTTAGAGAGGGACTTGTTGATATTAAATACCATGAATAAGTACAATCTTTTATTTTAAACTTATTAATAGTTAATTGACAGTATATTTCAAGATTTTCTTTCCTCTGTACTATAATATTCTATAGCAGAATAGTTTTTGATTTGGTCTATTAGAACAGTAAATTAATCATAATTTCTCTTATCACATAAACTTAGATCACACAGGGTTATTACAATCTATTTAGAGGTACATTTGGGAACAAAAACAATAACAAACAGATATCACAATATCAAATGTCACTTTAATTACTCTTTAGCCTAAAAATATTAGTATTTGGACATGAGCTGAGCCAAAGTAGCACATGGCTAGTACACATTTGTCTAATCTTACTTAGCAATGATAACAAACTAATGAATCAACACTCGTGTTGGTGAATGACAGCTGTCTAAAGTTAATTACCACAGAAATTGGTACAAAAAGGGAATGAAAACGTTAAAGTCCTTAAATTATCGTCCTTCAATGTATGTAGACAGTTCTATCTCCTCAGGCAGCTCCGTGATGTTCACATCAAAACGATCTTGTACTTCATTCAGGATCTTTGCATCACCCTCATCAGACACCATTGTGATTGCCAATCCCTTGGTACCAAATCTACCTGCTCGGGCCACTCTGTGCAAATAAGTGTCGGAGTCCTCGGGCATGTCGTAGTTGAAGACAATGTTAACTCGCTCAATATCCATTCCTCTTCCAAACAGGTTGGTAGCAACAAGGATTCTCTTCTGGAAGTCTTTGAATTGCTGGTAGCGGGACAGACGCTCATCTTGAGTCATGTTTCTGTGAATTCCAATAGCAGGGAAGTTCTGGTCTGTCAGCAGCTGAGCCAATGCTATGCAGCGCTGCACAGATTTTACAAATATCACTACTTGGTTGAACTCCAACACATCAAGTAGTTCGAACAATTTTTTGTTCTTCTCATTTTCCTTTAGTTTCACATAATGTTGTTGCAGACCGTGCAGAGTCAGCTTGGCTTCATCATCCACATACACCTCCATAGGGTCCTGCATGAACTTCTTGCACACTGGTCTAATCTCCTTGCTCAATGTGGCAGAGAACATCATCACCTGCTTACCGTGAGGGGTATTTCTAAATATTTCCTGCACATCACGCCTCATATCAAGAGATTCCAACATCTTGTCGCACTCATCCAAAATAAAATGTTTCAGGTGCTTCAAGTTGAGTTTTTTGCTGTTTACCAACGCCAGGATCCTGCCAGGGGTGCCGACGACGATGTGCGGGCAGGCGGTTTTCAGAACCTCTTCGTCTTTCTGAATAGGCATTCCACCGAAAAACACGGACACTCGTACACCGGCCATGTACTTAGAAAATCTCTCATATTCCTTACTAATTTGGAACGCTAGTTCCCTGGTGTGGCACATTACTAGCACATAAACATGGTTTTCCGAAGGCTCCAGCTGTTGCAGAGTGGCCAAGACAAACACAGCCGTTTTGCCCATACCGGACTTCGCTTGACACAGGATGTCCATCCCCAAAACTGCTTGCGGGATACACTCATGTTGCACTTCAGATGGATGCTCAAAACCACAATCTACTATAGCTCGTAGAATTTCAGGTTTTAGAAGGAAATCTCTGAAGCCGGAGCTGTGGATAGAAACGTAAGATCCCTTAACCTCTTTCTTGGGCGCCGCATCTGCCGCCCCATCGGCGACTTGCTGATCCGCTTGCTCTTCATCCTCGTAGTCCAAAAGATCGTCGTTATCGGCCATGTTTATGTATTTGATTGCTTATTTACCAATAATTACAATACGTACTCTGTTGGAGCACGTGAAATTTATTTTGAAAATCCTATTTCACAATAATGGCGTCGTCGGCGTCAATATCAGTGTTGTTGTGCAATATGGCGGATGGGCGGACAATCGATTCCGGTAAACTCAACTCGAGTTCTCAATTCGAGCAAGAAGTCTAAAAAATATTGGTAGGGTGATCGAGACAGTGATTGCCCACTTAAGAAATTGACACTAGTTTTATTTCAATATAATCGTTTATTTTAACAATTAGGAATCAGAGTGTAATTATTTGACAACGTTAATAGTTTAGTATTGAGATAAGTTAGCAATAATTCAAACATCTAAAGAATATTTTATAATTATAACGTATAACAAAAATATCTCCTAAAAACACAGTGATTGCCCACTTGACACAGTCATTGCCAACCAAATGAGACAGTGATTGCCCACTATACCGCACGTTGTAATTCCATAAAAATACTATTAAATACTTAAAATTTTAGATCTTTCGTAAGTTTTTGTGCGTTTAAGATATATTTCTAAGCTATTGAAATCAGTAACATCATCCAAATAAGATACCATTGACTAAGAAAACCCGTTTAGTTTCAAAATCTAGTAAAATCGTCAAATTGTTCTATCTAGCGAATAAATGGAATGTACCAATTTTACAAAAGGTAAGTAGATACAGTTTTGAGGTTGTCGGAGGCCCAATGGGGGGTGAGGGGAGGGTGGAGGGGTTAAAAACATTGGCAGCATACTTGTGACTCCACTGGTGTTGAGTATGTGCGTTGGCATTCGCTTACCATCAAGTGATGCGTGTTTTGACTGCACATCATATATAATAAGCAATGCTGCCGCTCATGGTCACCTGCAACACCACTGGAGTCACAAGTGCGCTGCCAACCTTTTATTTTTCAAAACTCCTTGAAGTAAGTACCTACCTAGACATATAGATATAAAGAAAGATACAGGATATATAGAAAATATTCGGTCCGATTATTGTATCCCTCACGTGATTTAGTAAATACCTACCCGGGCAATCACTGTGTCATACCTATGGCAATAACTGAATTCTGGTATGGCAATCACTGAATTTCTCCTAATTTAGGTACAGTGATTGCCCACCCCCTTAAAATACTTAATGGAATAAAATTACGGCACGATAACTGCTTCAAATGAAACATTAAAGCTTTAACTAACATGTTCTTGTGTTTTAACGCTCAAAAAATAAAATTAAAGTGATAAAACTTCTCAACCCCAAAATGTATCCTTAACAAATTCTGTAAGGAAATCGCATTTATTGAAGTGACGGACACCCGCTGTCCAAAAACTGCCATTACAATATTATTTATTGAAAATTTTGCCAAATGTCTTATTTAGAACTCTAGTAAACAGTATCCTAGTGTTATTTAACGGATTTAATGTAAAACTACACCTTTGAAAATAAGTTTAAATGTGTGTTAACCTTAATTCGGGCAATCACTGTACACTGGGCAATCACTATCTCGGTTACCCTATAATGTTTTACTGTGGAGGGAAAAATGTCAACTAACATTAACTTGTGGAAAAAAAATACTCATACATTGATATTTTTAGATTTCGTTTCAAATCATTATAACAAAAATCAAAAAATATTCCACGATCGATCACAATCACAGAAGAAAGAAAATCGATACTTTTATCGAATAAAATAAAAGGAAATCGTTAATATCGAGTAATTTCCCGCCATTTTCGTCTATGGTTGACTAATATTTTTTTTGTCTATGATTGATATTTGCGTTGAATGATTCTCTATTACATTCTTTTAATGCCACAATTATGTTTGCGATTTACTGTAATTATTATTTTTACTAAAGACTTGTATAAAGTCTTTGTTGTTTACAAAGGGCACGTATACTCTTAGAGCAGACAGCCACTGGAGATGCCCTAACGTCCGCGCTTCTAACAATTTTTTTCACCATTTTTTGCGGGGGACGAGGTAAACACGTACAGCACACCACCAAAAATTTTAATAGGGTGATCGAGATAGTGATTGCCCACTTAAGAAATTGACACTAGTTTTATTTCAATATAATCCTTTTCTTTAACAATAAGAAATCAGAGTGTAATTATTTGACAACGTTAATAGTTTAGCATTGAGATAAGTTAGCAATAATTCAAACATCTAAAGAATATTTTATAATTATAACGTATAACAAAAATATCTCCAAAAAACACAGTGATTGCCCACTTGACACAGTCATTGCCAACCAAATGAGACAGTGATTGCCCACTATACCGCACGTTGTAATTCCATAAAAATACTATTAAATACTTAAAATTTTAGATCTTTCGTAAGTTTTTGTGCGTTTAAGATATATTTCTAAGCTATTGAAATCAGTAACATCATCCAAATAAGATACCATTGACTAAGAAAACCCGTTTAGTTTCAAAATCTAGTAAAATCGTCAAATTGTTCTATCTAGCGAATAAATGGAATGTACCAATTTTACAAAAGGTAAGTAGATACAGTTTTGAGGTTGTCGGAGGCCCAATGGGGGGTGAGGGGAGGGTGGAGGGGTTAAAAACATTGGCAGCATACTTGTGACTCCACTGGTGTTGAGTATGTGCGTTGGCATTCGCTTACCATCAAGTGATGCGTGTTTTGACTGCACATTATATATAACTAGCGGCCGCCCGCGACTTCGTCCGCGTGGAAAAGTAACTTTTTACCCCCCTTTTAACCCTTTACAACCCCCTTTTCGCAATGAAAAGTAGCCTATGTCCTTTCTCAGGGTCTAGATCATCTGTATACCAAATTTCATTTAAATCCGTTCAGTAGTTTTGGCGTGAAAGAGTAACAGACAGACAGACAGACAGAGTTACTTTCGCATTTATAATATTAGTATGGATAAGCAAAGCTGCCACCCATGGTCACCTGCAAAACCACTGAAGTCACAAGTGCGCTGCCAACCTTTTATCCCCTTCCCCCCTGGGTGTGGGCCTCCGTATCCCTCACTCACTCGGCGCAAGGGCTGCTTCATGCTGGTTTTCTGTGAGGCAGTGGTATCACTCCGGTCAAATCGGCCCATTCATGCTGAAGCGTGGCTCTCCCACAGTTGAAATTTGAAAGTTTTTTTCTAATTATTACTAACTGCATCATTTGGTAATTAAATTTTAATATGTGATAGGTGGCTGACAAGCATACGGATCACCTGATGGTAATCGATTGCCACCGCTCATAGACACTTGGAACAACAAGGGGAATCACAAATGCGCTGCCAACGTTTTAACTCCTTTTCCCCCTTCATAGAGCCTCCGGTACACTCACGCGTTAGCGCCGCTTGATTTTGGTTTTCTATGATTATAGAATCACTCCGTTTAAGCCGGCTTATTCATACTGAAACGTGCTCTCCCACGGTAAAATACATAATATAATTACGGTATATATTTGGTTGTTCTTCTTACCACCTTTCCTCTAAGATTTTCGGTAGCAGATAAAATTTTCCCCTATTTTTCAACTTTTTGTAAAAAGCTGTTTTTTCGAAACTCCTTGTACAATACCTAGACCTAGATATAAATAAAGATACAGGATATAAAGAAAATATTCGGTTCGATTATTATATCCCTCACGTGATTTAGTAAATACCTACCCGGGCAATCACTGTCTCATACCCATGGCAATAACTGAATTCTGGTATGGCAATAACTGAATTTGTCATATTTTAGGTACAGTTATTGCCCACCCTCTTAAAATACTTAATGGAATAAAATTACGCCGCGATAACTGCTTCGAATGAAACATTAAAGCTTTAACTAACACGTCGTTGTGCTTTAACGCTCAAAAAAGAAAATTAAAGTGATACAAACTTCAAAACTACAAAACGTATCCTTAACAAATTTTGTAAGGAATTCGCATTTTTTGAAGTGACGGACACCCGCTGTCCAAAAACTGCCATTACAATATTTTTATTGAAAATTTTGCCAAATGTCTTATTTAGAACTCTAGTTAACAGTATCCTAGTGTTATTTAACGGATTTAATGCAAAACTACACCTTTGAAAATAAGTTAAAATGTATGTTAACCTTAATTCGGGCATTCACTGTACACTGGGCAATCACTATCTCGGTTACCCTACTCAACAGTCACAAATTTTGCTGTCACGATAAACGCACACTACAGAAAAATTTAACACATCAAAAAATACACGCTCACAAATAAAGATTTCACGTAACTATGCAGCATACATACGAAAAAGACAGTGATGGGACACAAAGAATGAGTCAAATCAGTTTGGTGAATGAACTTATATATAAAATTGTAAGTGTAAAATTCTGCACATTGAAGATAAATAAATATTTATTTAGTCAGTTTGTAAAATAAACCGGCCAAGAGCGTGTCGGACACGCACATGAAGGTGTTCCGTATCCAAAAGATGGCCTTAAACCTTATTTTCATAGTTAAGTTAGGTAGTTATTTCCATACATTACCATTTAGTTAGGGCAACTGCACGTCATAAGTTGGTTAAGTTGTATTAAAAATACTAGGTATGTATGATCCGCTAAAGTTTTCGTTAAAAGTACAGTCAGCCACACATCAGGTTACCACAATCTGTCAAATTTCCTCAACTGATATTCAACTTATTGTGTATGACAGTATTTACTGTGAAGTTGGGGGGGGGGGGGGGGAGAGGAAGCTGTAATTTTAACTTTGTATTAATATATCTCGAATCTGGGGGGTTTGATCCACATTATGTCAAGGCAATTTTTGTTGTATTTAAAGATACCTTTTTAACGATACCGACCAGACGATGGGGTAAGTCGAATTTATTTTCGAATTAACTTTTCGCTGTATGGAAAGGGGGGTGAAAAATAATTATTTTTCAATAATGTTAAAAACCAATTTTTGGATTATCAGTATACATCTCTTTACCAATTTTCAGTGGCAATCGGTGCAGAAACGGCGGAGAACGAGCCAGGACAGACAGACAGACAGACGGACAGACATTACGAGTAGACTACGGAACCCTAAAAAATGGTGGAAGTTGTGCAATACATACTTAAACGTAAAAATTACAAATGTGCGCTAGTTTGGGGTTAAACATTTGGACAAACAAAGGGAGAGTAAATGAAACAATATATTTTTAATTAGAATGATTTATTGAAATATTACAAAAATTCCTTATTACGCTTTTATATTGATTTTCAAAATGAATAAGTTTATTGTACACGTGTCGAATATATTTCTGGGGGTCTAATTTTTTTGAAATATTGGATAAACGAACATTCGTATACTTTTCTATATTAAAATTAGCGAGCTCCAATTATGGTTTACTATCTACTCCGTTATCATGCATGATACTTCCGGACCACATATTTTATTCCTTTTACCTCGAAATATTTTATAGCCACCAATTCTTTTTATTTTTAGAATAAATTTCAACATCGTATGACCAGAAGAAAGGACAGTAATTTCTCTAATTCACTTTACAATGTTTTAATATTATAATATACGTCTATACTATTTTATTCAAAATATAATGAAAGAACGGATTTTGAAACTAACTGCAGTGAGTGAATGATTCATTCAAATGTCGAGTTGATTTTAATTGGTCCCATCACTAGGACCGATACCACGATATCATTATTAAATTTTTCTGTCGTTTACGTATCGTAACGGTTTTTTATTAAAATAGATTTTCTAGTTTAATACACATTTAATAATTAATAAAAGTCATTACTTATGATAGGAAACGCGATCTTGTTGCGAATTTTAGCTGTCAGATCGCCTTTTACATGAAAATACTGCACAATTCACCATTTTTAAGAGAAACGTCCAGGGCTGGAAACCGGTTTTTAATTAACCAGGTTAATATCGATCTCAAACAGGTTTTTTTCGTAAGTGTTCGTTCGGAGCGGAACCGATTCGCGAGCAATATTGCTTCTGGGATAAACCTGGTTAATTCCACGAGGCGCGTGAATAGTGCAGCGATATATTTTGTCTCTTTTTAGGACGCGATGCGATTGGACGCGATGCTTGCAGCCACAAGCATAAACATCGTCTTCTCTTTCCCTTTCAATCGTTGCTTTTCATTTAAGGGCGGAGCGAGCGAAATCATTTTGGTTTTAACCAGGTTTTGGGAGCGGAATCAAAACCTAAACGGTCTAAGAGCTTAACCAGAAATAATACCGGTTTCAACGAGTGGAATCGAAATCAAAACGCTCTTTTCAAAATGTATGAAGCTGCGTGAAACCTGGTTGCGAATTTTAACCAGGTATTCCAGCCTTGGAAACGTCACGCGACACGGAGCGATGCAAAATGGCGATGTAGCGACATCCAAGCCAAGTAGTTTTGTATAACTTAGTTGACCAGTTCCGAAAGTTGACCAATGTACTTTGCCGGAGGGGAAACGCCCGGTATGGCATCTCCAGTGGCTATATACTCAAAGCGTATACTTGGTCAATAAAGTCGTGAATTTTATTCTTGAGGAACTATTTCGCAGTTCCGTATTATACCAATGGGGCTACCATACTCTATGATGTAAGCGGCAGTGGCGCCATCAATTAATTTCATGACTTTCTTGATGCATTGTTTGTTGTACAGGAACTAAAGGTGGCAGCACTTTGTATTGACTAACAATTCACCGGTAGACACGATTTTTAAGGGAAAAGGCAAAAAATTAAGTAAACCAGATGATTCTAAAAATGTATTTGGTCTGTAATACAAAAATTAACACTAACCACTACGACGACACTACAATCAACAAAAAACAGAAAGAGTCTAAACTCAGTCTGCTACTGGTAAACTCGATTTTAGGGCGGCTTTTACCGTTTTATAAAACAATTTTTAATATTAATTTTACTAACATTATTCATACAAAGTAGGGGTTATATTCAATTCAATAAGTACAGTATACCTGCCCAGTATACTTGTTTTATTTTTACAATAAACATTTCCCCCTTACAAGTATAATCCAAACTTCTTTATTAATAAAATGCAAAAAATACCTTTAATAACAGTATCTTTTTCTTTTGAAAAGTATATTTTCTCAATAGGCTATTCGACTGGCCTTCGAAAATCGAATCATTACAAATAGGTAGGCATGTATGTTCTTGATTAGGTACAGTCAGCCACACAGGTTACCCTAATGTGTATAACAGTAAAGACAGTTTTGTATGGTACCTTTAATGTGTGGCTGTACGTACAGACGGAGTCAGGTTGAGTTCATGGCAGTGGCGCTTTCAATGGGGGCCATCGCGTGTTAAAAATCCGTTAGATGGCGTACGTTTGTAGACTGAATTCCAGCTACACGGTGATTGGTTATTTTTGATGTGAGATGTCAAAATGACACTAAACGACCAATGACGTTGAAGTTGGACCTCAGTCTAGTACGCCATCTAACGGATTTTTCACACGCGGTAGCCCCCATTAGGCCTACCTATTTTAATTCAAGTTTTTTTATTCTTTATAAGCACCTAGCTTGTAAGTCTGATTTGCGCCCCTCTAACCCACAACCTGGGTACCCATCCCCTGGCGCCCATCTTGCCTATGACGTCACGTTTAAGTAGCCTAGCACTTTTCGCTATAAGGTTTGAGGGGCTTGAAGTCGGCGTTACCGCTGAGGCAGGCGTCCACGAAGTTCTGCACGGAGTCCGTGCTGATCTCGTCTCCGTACTTCATGGTGACCATGCGCTGCTTTGGGAAGTCGATGGCTGTTAGCAGGGGCACGGCGTCGTCTAGACCTGGAACATGGGTAGAAAATATATCTTATCTTTTTATCTTATATACTATTTATAAAGAGGAAAATTCTGAAAACATCGACCAACCTTATATACAAACTGAACAGGCGAAACACTAGCGTGATGCAATCGATGCCCAGCGCCATCTATTGGTGAGTGGTACTAATGTCTCGAAACGCAGTGAAGCCGGGCCACTATACCACACCATACGGTCTACTATTTATAAAGAAGTAAAACTTGTCAAAAAACGCAGTCTCGCAACTCAGTTGCTCAACCGTAAAAAGTTGTAAGATCTATGCAATACCAAATAGATTTATTCTTTCAGTCCCTAGGTAGTACGGTGATCTTTTGTTTGAAATCGAATCTTTGCCAATAGATGGCGCTGGATATCGATTGCATCGCGCAAAAGTTTCGATTTTCCGTGATATAGATATATAAGCCTTATGGTTGTCAATAGAGTTATATCTTTTTAATTAGTATAGATGATGATGTGCTTGCTTTGGCTGTACACGAGCCCTAGAGTTGAGAAGACTACGCCATATAACGTTAAGTTCCCGAAGCAATCCCGAAACGAAGTGATTTTAAATATAATTTACTAGTGGCCCGCCCTCACTTCGTTTCGGGATAGTAGTTCCACTGTTTACCAATAGATGGCACTGGACGTCGATTGCAACGCGCTTGTGTTTCGCCTTTTCGGTTTGTATATAAGGTTTGTCGATGTCTGTGGAGTTTATCTCTTTATAAATAGTATAGAAGAAGAAAGAAGATATGGTAAGGTATTTAACATAAACACTGAAAATATTGTTTTCTACCTATATGCTCCCTCAGCATATCAGCACTATCCGTGCCATCGACCCCGATGTAGAACATGACATGCTTAAACGACTTCTTCTTGACCCTGGAGTGCTTGGACTGTCGGGTAGTCGAAGTCCATAGGTCTCGTCATCCGAGGAGTTCTGGTACGGGCAGAAGCCGGGGTACTGGATGCTGCACTCCTCGTAGTAGGACTCCGCTGATGACGTGAGGACTGACTCCGCGAATTCTATTTCGGAGTCTTCGTCATCTGAGGATGAGGTTTACTTAGTTTAACGAATTTGGACGAAAGAGACTTTTAATTTTAACTTGTTATGTACATATTAGTTTTGGCATTAAAAGAACTGGAGCATTATGAATAACCCGATGCAATTGCAATAGATATAGCTCACTCATCGACTTCTGCGACACAGGCCTGCGAGCCTAGTGCATATATCACTGAATGTATGTAAATTGCCCTCAAATTTTGCCAATACAGAAATTTATTCCTAGGCCTGGCCTGCTGTAACGTCGTAACGTAAAACCGTTGGTCATTCTAGGTGCACAAACACGGGGTCACGTTACGCACACATCGTTGAAAAGTGGTCAGTTTTTGAAATTGCAGGGCTTTAACTCTTAGATTACATCAAAAAGACACAACCTGAGTGATAATTCTTGGAGAAAATGTGTTTCGATCGACGACAACAAGGCACGCAGCTAACCAAGTCGCAGTATTGACGCAGACTAAAGCAAACCAAGTACACTGTACTCGGTTTAGTAGGAACGCGAGTGGCTGGATGTTGCCGTATCTTCCTCTTTTTGATTTAATCTAAGATTTTAATCTCTGTCTGGAATCATAATGATGAAGGGCAACTACTGACGCCCCGTTGGTCTAGTGGTTTACGTAGCGGGCAGTGATCTGGGTCCCGGGTTCGATTCCCGGGTCGAGCAAAGGTATATTTCGAATTTTTCGAACATAGCTCGGGTTTGTGATCACCAATCCGCATTAGGCAAGCGTGGTGATTAAGCCTAATCCCATCATAGTAGCGATAACTTTATTTCTATGATGGAGGCCTTTGCCCTGCAGTGGGACAGTATATGCTGATACTTTAAGTACTGACCGATGAAGAGCACCAGCGCCGGGTGCTGGGCCATCTTCAGCAGCGCCGGCTCCGTCAGCACGGACACCGGTCGCGCCGCCCACGGGAAGTTCTGCAACAACACGTCATACACACTTCGATCATAATTTTATGTGTTCCTAGGGCCACTTCTTTATAATAGACTTAACGCTAGAGTGATCATCTACCCTGTGCCCTACACCTGCGCAAAGAAACTTCTTCAGGAGGAGCTCCTAAAGTCTTACGAGGATACAGAGAAATTACTTTTAGTTTCCAAATAGAATTTTTTTTGCATGTTCTAACATAGCTGTAAAAATATATCTACAATTGTATTTATATGGTAACTGAGTTTTTTTAATTTTATGCAGTATAGCGGCCGCCCGCGACTTCGTCCGCGTGGAAAAGTAACTTTTGACCCCCCTTTTAACCCCTTACAACCCCCTTTTAGCAATAAAAGTAGCCTATGTTCTTTCTCAGGGTCTAGATCATCTGTATACCAAATTTCATTTAAATCCGTTCTGTAGTTTTGGCGTGAAAGAGTAACAGACAGACAGACAGACAGACAGAGTTACTTTCGCATTTATAATATTAGTATGGATAGTATGGATGTAATTGTTTGTTTGTTTATAAATTAAAGTTTGTATGTCCTATTCTTAGCCTGAAACACAGGGCATCCTAGTTCAGGCAAATGAAATCTCTTGTGTACTTTTATTATATCTTGTTTTGCTTATATGTTTGTTTTAGACAGTAAGTTAATTGAATAAACATTTTTATTATTTATCAGCTTTATATACGCAATTCCATGCTGAAAGTGTTTTGAATGAATAAAGTATTTATTTGGCTCGAATAAGAAAACACACACAATGACACGTAACGAAAAAGGGAAACAAGCATTGTCCCAAATAGGCGCCCGCTCAGCATAAGTCGCGCGTTGTCCATTCCTGGCACGTCACGAACCTGGTATTCTGCGGGAGACCCTGTAGCATACCGTGTGTCTGCCGGTCGGACACGCTTAACAATGTTTGGAACAGCGATGTCATTAAGACTATTTTCCCTCTTTTCCTCCTCAACGTAGGTGGAGCCTACGACCCCACCCCCCAGGGGTGGGTTCAAGAAGAGTTTCTGCTAGTAGATTGGCACTCGGGGCGGCCCGCACACTACACTATGCTACGCTACTTTAGGTACCCTTCTGTGCTATTAAGGGCATGAATCTATGCCTGTTCCCTTCCCTTAAAGATCTTGATCAGGGAAAATAGACTTCAGTGCCACAGTAGAACGGCGTGAAGCAGCGCCTGCGATGGGATTCGTCATATGAGTGAGGGTACGGGAAGCCCACTGGAGAAAAGGGGTTAAAGGTTGGTAGCGCGCTGTGACTCTACTGCCGTTGCAGGTCTATGGGCGGCAGCAATCGCTTACCATCAGGTGATCCGCTCGTCTGCTACCTATCACATCAAAAAAATGGCTCCAGCTAACAGCTCACCAATCCCGTAGGGTCAGCAGTGAGGTGACTCCTGCCGTTAGCCGTCAGCACCCGCCCAGCGCCATCGGCTATGACCAGCGCTGGGATGCCGGCCACGCCCAGCGCCGCGGGCAGCGCCTGCCGCGCCTCTGATGCTGTCCAGGGCACGGACAGCGCGCCGACCGAGGACACCGACTGGACGGTGCGGTTGTAGGACTGCTCGCTCCTGGAATGAGAGGGAAGATTGTTATTAATTTATAGCGATAGCCGGATAAAATCGATCGCCTAGAACATCACTAGGCGTAACACATTTCTAGTGACGTCTGACACTAGAACTTTGGTTGTAACGCCCGCTTCAAATAAGGCCAGTTTGCAATGAAAATCTATTTCGAAGACTTGTTCACTTGGTTATCTTATAGATCCTTATTTCTGATTCGAACTCGCTGAGAAACGCCTAGAAAGTCGACTTTACCTGACCTAGGGGCCCGCCCTCACTTCGTTCCGGTACAGTAGTTTCACTGTCTACCCATAGATGGCGCTGAGCATTGATTGTATCACGCAAGTGTTTCGTGTTTTCGGTTTACCTATAACCCCTGGCGAAACCTCTTTATAAATAGTATAGATATAGAAGAAGATAGAAGATTATTATAGTTCGTCGACCTACCACGAAATAATGCCTAGCATATTTCGTATTCTTTTTCCTATATGCTTGGATAGACTGTGGCCGATGATTGATAGAACGACCACAATAGCGCGTGTAAGTAGCCAATCTACTAATCAAATTACAACAGAAAAAGTATTTCCCCGAGCTATTGTGTCCGCAAATGTCTGATACCGTGAAAGGAAACCGAATCAAATTAACAAAGTAGGTTCGGCTGGATCCCCGAAAAGGGATAATTTAGTTTTCTATTTGTTAGTTTCGATGGCGGTCCGGTTGCTACAGAATTTTTCCATTTTTTTATGTGATTGGGGGCCGACGAGAAGACGGATCACCTAGGGTAAGCCATTGCCGCCGCCCATAGACACCTGCAACGCCAGTAGAGTCACAAGTGTGGTGCCAACCTTTTTAACCTGCTTTCTCCCCATTGGGCCTCAAGCCTGTCTCCAATTGTGGGAGAGCCATGCTTCGGCATGAACGGGCCGGCTCGACCGGAGTCATACCACTGCCTCACAGAAAACCGGCGTGAAGCAGCTCCTGTGCTGTGTTTCGCCGAGTGAGTGAGGGTACCGGAGGCCCATCAGGGGGGAAGAGGATAAAAGGTTAGCAGCGCACTTGTTGCATGTGTTCATGGGCGGCGGCAATTGCTTACCATCAGGTGATCCGCCTGCTCGTCTGCTACCTATCACATTAAAAAAAAAAGCCCTCGACAAAACACAGCACAGACGCTTTAGGCCTGTCGCCTATGAGGCCGGTAACAATCCGGTCGAGCTTGCCCATTCACGCCGAAGCGCGTGGCTCTCTTGATAAGATTTAGAATTGGTTATTTACTGGTTCACGGTTATGACTTTCATTGTGGCGAAGTCAGCTGGAATTCAGCACCAATCAAGTGAAAATTCCAGCGCAATAATCGCCGGAGCGGCCAACTAAACGATAAATCAACGCCTGGACCGTATTTCCGTTTTAATGGGAACGCCGTAAATTCCAGGGGGCGCTGTTGAACAACCTGTATACGAAGGGATGATGAATGATGTCGCGGGGTTACCTTGCTTATACCACAAAATAAAGACTGACACAGAAGTATGACTTAGCCTCGATTTTGAATTTAGAAGAGTTCGTTGACATATGCTAGGGTTGTTGCCCGGCATGAGTACATGTACCTGGCCTCTACCACAGACCTCGACAGTTCGACAATCTTATGTCATAAGTTATGATTAATGTGGTCGAAAAGGCCGTTAGTGCGCATGCGTGGGTACATGACATATTTTTAGCTCTTAGTGGGCAATCAGCCTTCTGGGTCAATATTTATTTTGTGCTTATACGGAATAAAAAAAGTGTTAGGCTTCACCTCCCTTTTACAAAACTGAGACTAAAGTTAGTCATGGTTTGAAAATGATAACTGAAAATTACACTTTGAATAATAAGTGAAAGCATCAGTATTTTTTTCTTAAATCAATTCGACAACATCTTACACTGACCTGACTCCGTATTAAGTAGCTCTAAGCACTTGTGTTACAGATATCAGACAACAGAGGATCACAACACAATTATAATATGTATTTAAATGTAAATATAACACCCATACTCGATCCACAGAGTCAACGGAGACAATTAGACCTGGTGTCAAACTAGGGCAACTCCTGTACTATGAGCACCAGGTGATGATAATAACTGGGGGGTCAACCCAGGTCCGCAAAGAAAATTTAGAAAATGCAGTTTTCTTAATTGACTTGACCGGGAATGGAACCCGGGATTTTTCGCGCTTCGGGCGAACCTTAGTCATTGCGCCATCAAGGCTCTCTGAATAAATCTTTATAAATAAATAGTAAAAAAAGGTAATAAACAAAAGTCTTCCCATATCATAGTGATCAAGGGGATGTAATATCTATATCTTCTTCTATACTATTAAATAGTTTATCTATCTACCTCTATACTATTTATAAAGAGATAACTTCTATGGACAACGACAAGGCTTATAGATAAACCGAAAACACGAAACGCTTGCGCGATGTAATTGGACACAGCGCCATCTATTGGTTCATTTCTGAATTACGGTCCCGAAGCGAAGTGAGGGCGGGCCACTATTTTTTTATATTTCACTCAATGTTTCTTAGAGAAAAATAATTAATTCATGCATTAAGAAATACCCTTAAATTAATTGTACCAATTAAAAAATAAGGGTGTTTTACGAAACGGGAAAAGTATTTTTATAGCCATTGTACGTTTCGCGCCCTTCACGGGATTATGGCAGGATTGCGGTAATGGCGGGATTAATTATGGGGTTATTAACGATTAACGGGGCAGTGACATTTATGAGTTGGTTTCAGGCGGCCTTTTAGGGCAGGGATTGCCAACCTTTTTATTGTTAATCTCTCTGACCAGTAAAAAAAGTTACGCCTTTAAATGTGGAACTTGTTTTAGAAATTGTTGTTCTAATTTAGTTACATCCTGCTTGCAATTCCTGCAGGTCCGCGTCCACTACATCCCGCCAGCGGTAGCGTGGGCGCCCCACTGGCCGACGACCAGTAGGTTGCCCAAGATACGCCCTCTTGGCGCCCCGATCTGATACCATTCTTTCAACGTGGCCGAGCCATCGGAGTCTATGTGCCTTCGTCTCTCCCAAGCTGCACAAGACCGAGACAAATGGCGACATCTCGTATCGGAGGCCAAGACTCATTTTGGATCGTTGAGCCATCGGAGTAAGTAAGTACATATTTTTTGGTTGGTAAGTATTTCGCACCTAAAAAATTAAAGTGACCTAACTCAAAATTCTACAGGAATTATGAGTGACATTTAGGGCACATTTACCATAAATCCCAACTTTAGTTGTAGTTGGGTGAATTTCAACAAACTCCATTTTTGCCTAATTACGGTGGCGAATTTTTAAAACCATTTTACATACATTTTATGGGAGGCACATAATAGAATAAACATTGTAGTATTTAAAAATATAGGAGGCATAAAAATATTATAATTATTTTTAGAGATATTTCAATTTGAAATTTTTACAAGCCACCGTTATTGTATTTGACCCACCGTAATTTAATCCCTACCACCGCTATTAATTTAAGCCAGCGAAATTATAATAAATAAACAATTTTATTGTTTATTGTCATTCATTGAATTAAATTATTAAAAACCTGAGTTTAATTAGATATAATAAATGACATGTAGCTGTATTGCAATCACGTTAATATAGGTACACATTAATTGATGTTAATTAATGTAACCTGTATGACTTTTTAATAAAGGTAATAGTCGTGTAGAATATGATCAGTTTTTAAGTTGTTGCATAGCAATAGTCGTAAGGGGGGGGGGGGGGGGGGGGAATCAGGGTATGGTCTTAGTGGGAATTACTGTTAGTAAGTGAGAACGGCATTGCCAATAAAGTGCTAAGAAACCATCTGCAGTGCTAGTGGCGGAACACCAAGTTTAGCAGCTAGCAGAGCCCTAGCCAGTCCAAGTCACCTCACGTCACCGTCGAACCGTTCTACCACACGGCCGCCACCTTGAGGTGCAGCTGAGCTCAGGTCGAAAGGCGAGTCTTCTGCGCCTCCAAGCCGAACCAAACTCACAAGAAAGGAAACCCGAAACAAAACCGAGCACGCTTGCAGGCTCCAAGGTGGCAGCCCTACTAGCTTGCTAGGGTATAGTGGATTAATCACTGGCTTACCTGTACCCAGCTGAAGAAACTGAAGAAGTACAAAACCGGACCGATAAAGCTACAACGACCTTTGGCATGAAAATACGGTCACGAATAGCATGTTGGAATGTGCGAACACTCGGCGAGGATAGCCGACTAGCCTAAGTGGAAGCAGAAATGCTTAGATACAAGCTGCAAATACTCGTCCACAGCAAGTGCGTAGGAATGGATTCGGAGAACTGGGAACGTCCAGGGGCCTTACTTTTTTTTAATCTGGGAAGGAGGATGAAGAAGGCGTAGGTACGTGAAAACGGCGTAGGATTCCTCCTTTCTCACGTTGCGACGAAGAGCCTACTGGACTGGAAACCCATCTCAGAGCGAATCATCAAGGCCCGATTCAACAGCAAAGCTCGCAAGATAATCGACCTGGCCGACGCCTTTGGGCTAAAACTGCGAAATCACTTTTCCGCCCTCGAAAATGTCTCTACACTTTCTGTCAACGCGGAGTGGAACCATATCAAAATGGCCCATACAGAGACTAACTCCGCCGTCCTTGGACACAAAACACATATACGCGAAGACTGTATGTCTCAGAAAACCTGGAACCTGATTGAGACAAGACGGGAACTCCATCTTCAACTCTCTCTCCATCCAAAACTCAACAACCTCCAATACCGACAGATTCGCAGAAAAATTTACCGCAGTACCCGTCGTGATCGCCGATTGTGGGCTGACAGTATTGCCGAACGAGCTTAACGCACTGACAATGCCAGTAATCTCAGGGAGATATATAAGGCAACATTGATGTTGTCTCCCCCTACAGGAGGAAAAGTATTGAAGGCCATCCAATACCCGAAAAACGGGAAAGCCCTAGGAGTGGACCTCATCACAGCGGAAATGCTAAAAGCTGATGTCTGGACCGCTGCGAACGTGCTGAATCCCCTCTTGAAGAACAGCTGGCTGGCCGAAGAGGTGCCCAAGGATTAGAGAAAAAAAAGGATTTCTCACCACCGTACCCAAGAAGGGACACCTTAGTGAATCTGGCAACAGGAGAGGCATCACCTTGCTCTAAATTCCTTTTGAAGAGCTCTCTTGGATCATCCTAGACAGACTATCGTATCGAGGGCCGTCGAAGCTCTTCTTCGCAAAGAGCAGGTTGGCTATCGACCCAACCGATCGTGTACTGACCAGATCAACACCTTGCGAATAATCTTCAAACAGGCATCAGAAGGGAAATGTATGTGACCTTTGTGGATTTCGAAAAAGTCTTTGAAACGCTATCTAAAATGAAACGTTATCTGGTGGCTCGTGAAATCGGAGTTTCCGAGAAGATCACCAACATAATCAAGGCCATCTACTGGAACTATTCCTGTAGAGTCGAGTCGAGACGCATGAAGGGCTCGTCTCGGAGGACGTACCAGTTGATCCGGAGGTATGTCAGGGGTGTCTCCTCTCGCCTCTCCTCTTATTTGTCGCTCTGGATGGCATTATGCATTAAACCTAGAACAAACGCTGAGGCATAGAGTGGGGACTGTCCAACGTATTGGAAGATTTGGACTATGCCGATGACCTTTGCCTGTTGAGCCACACACGAGCTGACATGCAGGCCAAACTGGACGACCTTCGACGAGAAGCTCGGGAAATGGGTCTGAAGATAAACATCCCAGACCCAGGAAATGAGATGTGGAGTGACAAGTTCTTCGCCGTTGCTCATCGGCACAAAGGGTGTGGAAAGAGTCCAGAAATGTACTGTAATTAGTAGAAAATCAATTTCAGTGGCACTGTACAATTACGGTGGCGCTATATTTCGCCACCGGAGCCACCGGGATTGCACCACCGGACTTAGAAACAGTAACAAAATTGGTATTATAAAAAAATATATTATCCCACCACTAACTTACAGTCTATAAATATGACAGTTAACTTAATCTCAATAAGCTATAAAACTGGATTTCATGTAAAGGAGAAAAGACAGCTCAAAATACATGCCACCGGTATTGATGAAAAACGTTCTCCTGCGCCACCGCAACTAGTACTTACTTGTTTGGCGGGAAAACGATGACAGCGCGCCGCATGTCCTTTAATCCCGATCATGGGGACACACTGAGCGGTAGGAGGAAGCAGAGCTCGTGTCTCCCAAAGCACATCGTGACAAGTAAAGAAGGATTCAAAACGCGCCACCGTTATTGCTATTTTCCGCGGGACATTTTTGAGATCGATATAAAATTCCAATTATTAATATTTAAATAATTCTGTTTGATTAATTTGAAGTCTCGTCTATTGTATTTTAAGTGTACATTATTTTAAAGTTACAATTATTCATCAAAAACTTACAATAACACTTTTATTGTAAACTAATGCAATTCGGACAGTCCACCGTAATTAGAATTTAGGTCTTCCAACATTTTTTAAACTAATAAATACATATCTAAAGGCTAAAACGCTGATGACATGTCATAAATAATAGTTCAAATATTTACCAAAAAAATAAAAACTGTTACTAGTAGCTCTCGATACATCGATTTTCAGCTTCGCCGCTAAAAAAAAGTGCTTGGGAAAATCACCCAGTTCTTCCACACAACAGCCATAGCATATCCCTAATATACTTGAGACAAGTCACTTTTTTATTTACAGGGTTATTACTGAGATATTTCTATAGGGCCAGTTTATTGTGTTTTTTTTTATGTTATAGGTAGCAGACGAGCAGGCGGATCACCTGATGGTAAGCAATTGCCGCCGCCCATGGACACATGCAACACCAGTGGAGTCACAAGTGCGCTGCTAACCTTTTTAAGTCACAACCATTTTAAGTTAATGTAATATCACATCATTCTATGGGTGCAATTTGTATAAAATGACGTGCCTACAAGTAAAATGCATACCTATGTTGATGTTGATTCAATTTTATTTATTTAAAAAACACACCAACACCATACCTATAACACGCATAGAAATAACTTAAAACCAAATCAAGATGCCTGTAGGATGTGCTTATAGATTAAAATATCGCAGCCCAGTAAATTAAAAATCACAACCTCTAGTACGCAAAGCAATCTTATTTTAAGTTTTAGTTTTATACCACAACCCACCTTCGACTTTATCAATTACGAGTGACGTTTCCGCCCAGCGCGCTCCCTTTGAGCCGTAATGTGAAAAGTTTCATAGGATGCAAGGGTTGTGGGGGGAGAGGGGGGGGGGTACACAAACAAACTACACGACAAATGAGTTGAGGGCGGCTCATGCATGCGGTAGTAGGATGCTTTGACTGCTACGTGTAGCACAGTGTTGCCAGATATCAGTTTTTTTTTTAAATAAATTACACACAACGTACTAAGTTACTTACCTACAATGACGAAACTAGCGCCGCCAACCTATTTACGCAGATTGTGGCGACAAATGATATTTTTTAAGAAAGTAAAACTACAAACTTAGATGCAAGTAAATTAGATTTTTCGAGGCAACGTGACAAGGAACCATAATGTTCGTTATTGCTAAAAACGGCCACTTTTAGCAATAATTTAACATTATTGTTTTGTCGATATAGCCCGTAGAGCACTGTGTTACAGGTGAGATCCAATTTTTTTTTTTAATAAATTGAGACAACATCACATAAGATTTTCCCTTGTACTATGGAAACCAGAAACAACGAAGGAACTACAAACACCCAGACCCAAGACAAATATATGTTTCATCAACAAACATTTTTCTTGTTGATGTGGGAATCGAACCCGCGACCCTTGCGTCTCAACCGGCGCTCAAACCACTACGCGAAATGGGTCGTCAAAATAGGTTAGCGGTTTGTTCGTTTTAATCCTGAAGCCCTTAAATTCATAATGCATTCATGCTGATGTAGCACGTTAAAAACATCAAAATAAGCAAAATGAAAATCAGATGTTTCATACAAAAAACAATAAACCTTCGTGTGATGAACACTTGTGTTTGGTCAGTGTGTTGCCTCTGTTGTCTGATATCTGTAACTCAAGTACGGATCAATAATGAGGTGTTGTGTGAATTTATTTATTTCATTGTTATAAGGCCGCTAGTCCATACGAATCGCAGCATTATAGCCGCTAGTCCATACGTATCACAGAAAACCGGCGTGAAGCAGCTCCTGTGCTGTGTTTCGCCGAATGAGTGAGGGTACCGGAGGCTCATCGGGGGGAAGGGGATGAAAGGTTAGCAGCGCACTTGTTGCATGTGTCCATGGGCGGCGGTAATTGCTTACCATCAGGTTATCCGCCTGCACGTCTGCTACCTATCACATAAAAAAAAAAAAAAAATAGGTACCATATACATATTTATGCTCGCTTGAATATTTGTGGAATCGAACCTTAGCCCTAAAAAGTGCTAAACCTACAGCCTACGCTGGCAACACTAGAACGCAGTTTATGTGCGTTTTCATTCGTATCGCGATGGGTTAGCTTATCGAATAGCTTTCGGGAGCAGTTCAAACGCACGCCCTATGGGAGTTTTCTGGGGGAACGAGATATAAGTACTTATTTCAGGCCTATTTCTATGGGTTTATATTGCCAAACTTTTACCAATCCGTTTATAACGGTGTTGGTTGCACATTTGTTAACCCACTGAAAAATTTTGTTTTTAATTTAGGAACATTTAATGTGTAACTGTTTGTTATAATAAATAAAATAAATAAATAAAATAGTCACTTCGTTTCGGAGTAGTTCCACTGTCTACTAATAGATGGCGCTCGGCGTCGATGCTAGTGTTTCGTCTTTTCGGTTTTTATGTAACGTCGTAAGGCCCATAAGCCTTTTAAAAGGCATTAAACCATTGATTTTCCATTGTGTCTGCTGTCTGGGCGTTACGACGATAAGATTGGTCGATGTCTAGAGAGAGAGAGAGAGAGAGTTTATCTTCTTCTATCTATACTATTTATAAATAAATAACTTCTATAGACAACGAAAAGGCTTATAGGTAAACCGAAAACACGAAACGCTTGCGCGATGTAATTGAGCACAGCGCCATCTATTGCTTCATTTCTGAATTACGTTCCCGATGCGAAGTGAGGGCGGGCCACTAGTCTCTTTTAGTAAAGAAGATTAAATCTTGGGGCGTTAGGAACAGCTCAGGGTGAGCAGAGTGACTGGTGCAATACCGTGCATTGACGGCGTCTCCTTCCCCTCCTCGTGGAGAGACACGATACATTGTACTTTTACTCCCTAGCGCGTAGGTCAACGAACTCTTCGATATCAGAGCCGACCTTATTTAGTGCATTAATATTCCGATTGCGCCACAACCCACTAACTTATTTACTTCAGCAAAACGCGCCGTCAATTTAATTTAGCTGTCAACCTTAGCTTTGGGTCATAAACTGAAGGGAGGCGTTTATCGCTCGCAATTGCAGCCGAATGCAATAAACGACGCCCTTCGGAGGTCATAAATTGTAGGTCGCGTGTTTAGGGTTATTTCTCCCTTTGGATAAACTAGAAGTGTTTGTAAGGTAAGGGGGTACAGTGCCTGCAATAAAACGTAAACACCATAAAGTTCTTATTTGAATAAGGTTGTGTAGTAAGTGCATGTGACTGTACCTCCATTGGCAGCCCTTAATTTAGCATTATCGTCAGCTGAATCTACTACTAAAGGTACAGACAGACACACATTAGGTAGCTACTTTCTCCATTTCATCAAAGAGATAAATCCTAAAGACATCGACAAATTTAGGTAGGTACCTATATACAATCCGTAATCGGCAGCCACTTGTGACTTACCAAATGTACCTATCTATTAAATTAGTTTGTGTTAGCTATGTCCAAGAGGGTAACATGATGTACTGGAATATGTTTTACCACCTGTATTGTACCTACCTAACATTCATGAAAGCAATAAACACCTTTGACTTTGACTCTACTGTGTTGCAGGTGTCTATGGGCGGCGGCAATCGCTTACCATCAGGTGATCTGTCTGTTCGTCTGCCACCTATCACATAAAAAAAAGTTCCGATTTTTTGCCGACTTGTTTATGTTTGTGACTTTTACCGAACGCAACTTTAACAAAGAAAACATCGAAGAAAATCGGAAAACCCGCGAAATAAATCGTTATTTCTTTTAAATTATAACGATTTTTAGCTAGATTGTTATTTTTTTTCCAAGAAATATAGGGTGAATAAAAAATTGTGCCTTATTATTCTAATTTGATTCAGGTAAGCTAATTATTTTATAGTTTGGGAAAGTATTTTTTTCCATTTTTTTTTTTCGTAGAGTAAATTATCATTTTCAAGTATAAGAACCATTAGTATCTAAGTATTATTTCCCTGCCTAGAACTTTGCTTTATGCTACCGCGTCTAGACACAAAGCAAGTTTGTATGAAATCTCATTAAAACTTGCAAGCTTTATGATCCGTCCGGATCTCCGAGTGTCATCGGAATCCTCTGATTAGAGACGGGTTCGATTCCCGGGGGCGTCGATGCGACGAGTCGGGGTTTTAATTGATCTTGGGGATTTTTACTGACTATTTCAATGACTTTGAACAGTCAGCATTTTTTTGTCTCGTGGAATTTTTCATAGAATGCTACGAAGAGGAAGGATTTTAAACTTTAAAGCTTTTTTTTCCTTGGTAGAAAAAACGTATTTAAGTTATGGAAATTCTTTAAGCCAAGACGCGAAGTAAAGTGCCTGTGAATCTTAGGTAATACAAGGTGAATTTTTAATCACTATCCAATTATTTAAGCTCTGCCGGACTTCTGTGAGGCCGTGGTATCATTTCCTGGCCCATTCATGCCGAAGCTTGGCGACACAGGGATCCTAGTGCGGGAAACAGTGCCTTATTAGAACAATAGAAAATCATTTCAATAATTTCATTTACTTTTATTAAATTTGGGAAGAAAAATTTTATCATCAATGTGTCTATGGCTAAAAAAACCTACTTAGTTCACTGGCCTTCTAACCAAAGTGGAACCATTCATAGTCCTTATTTACATAGGAATCTATCCGAGCCAGCGCCAGCCAGTCTGGGGCTAATTCTTCATATCTCGGCCCGAGCCGGCGATTCTTTCAGTTCACTAATGTTGCGATTCACCCGGAGCCGGGATGGCAGGGTGGCCAAGATTCGGGGAGATGTTGGACGTTTTATAGGGGAAATGAATGAATATGCTTTTTATTGCACACAAAACAGAGGTATAAAACTTAAAACTAGTTATAACAGGAGTAATGTACGGTGGCCTGCACATCAAGTTACTACAATCTGTCAAATTTCTTCAATCGAACCTCACTTTTATGTCAAACGCGTTTGGTTCAATATCAACTGAGGAAATTTGACAGATTGTAGTAACTTGATGTGCTGGCCACTGTACAACAAAGGCGGCCTTATCACTATGCAATGCAATGGATTTTTAATAGGAATACTTGGCTATTCTTGAATTTTATTGAAATTTCATCGACATCTCGAGGCGCGGATGCAGCTCTTAAAAGGGTTAAAAAGGATTGTTAGTTGTAGTAAGCATAGTCATATGGGTTTAATAAAAAAATGAATTTCAGTTTTTAAGTAGGTAAGTAGGTAAAAATTATTTTCTTCTAGTTTTGTATTGATTTACGTATGCTAGCCCCATTTGGTCTAGTTGTTTACGTGCAGGGCGTACATGATCTATTCCCGGGTCAAGCAAAAGTATGTTCGAATGTTCAGAATGGTAGAACACGTGGTTAAATTGTACTTACCAAGTTTCAAAAACATATTTCTTATAGTTTGTTTTGCAAAGTGTCTATGAAGAGGGATACAGTTATTGGCCAAAGCAATCCATGCAGAGCACATAATCCCTCATCGTCTGTCACTGCACTGAAACCCCTCAATTTCAGTGACATCTAAATCCACACACTTGAATTCAGTTTCAGGAATTCGCGAGAGCTGGCTCCCGCTCCCGTGACGTCACAGACGCCGTCGCGACGGGGGACACCTGTCTGCCCCCCCCCCCCCCCTCCGCGCCCCGGCTAATGGAAAGGGAGAATCAGGGTTGTTACCTGCTAAATGTAACATTTGCAATTTAATAAATAAATAGCCACTGGACAAAGGGATTATTATGAGCACATAAGCACACTCAAACACTTAGCTCTCTGTATCTCTTTCTTACATAGACAGACTCACATACACACACACACACACACGCCGAAGTCTGTGTTTCCTGATCGTTATAATCTGGATATCTTTAAGGCAAGAGTGAACAGGCATTATCTAACCTAACGTGTAACATTCTAGGCCCATCGTCGCTTCCCATCTGATGCGTTTGCGGTCAAGCGTTAGTTATTGCTTATAACTGTCTAAGTATACTACTTAAAAAGAGATAACTTCTGTAGACAACGACAAGGTTTATAGACTCCGAAAACACGAAACACTCCCACATACTCTGATTCATAATCATGTAAAGTAAACTGACAGATGTCAATGTGTCATCCCCATACATTATCACTCAATTTGGCACATGCAAAATGTCAAAATGCATAGAAACTTGTCATTTTCATCTGTCAGTTTACTTTACATGATTATGAATCAGAGTATAGCGTCTATTGGTTCAGTTTGGAACTAACTCGAAGGGAAACTAGGGCAGGCCACTAGTAAGAGATTAATAAGTACGGTAATGTGGTTTTTTCTAGCTTTTATTTAGCTTCACTAGGGACGCTAAGTCTATATTCAGACAACAGTGTATCTGTAGCACTTAATCAGAATGGTTTAGTTGAACATCTCTCATGTTGATCATTTAAAACATATACTCTGATTCATAATCATGTAAAGTAAACTGACAGATGTCAATGTGTCATCCCCATACATTATCACTCAATTTGACACATTCGAAATGTCAAAATGCATAGAAACTTATCATTTTCGTCTGTCGGTTTACATGATTATGAATCAGAGTAGGTATAGATCCCTACACCGTGGGAGGCTCATATCTGTATATGAACAGCCTGCATAATTTAATTTCCTTTTTCCCCAAAAGCCCTAATTAGCATTAGCAAAGTCCCGGTGGCAGCCCTACCCCGCGATATCGCATTCCCAAAATAACCGGACCACGTCCTACAGGAGGGTCGCATGAACCTCCTTGCGAAGTATCTCCAGTATCAACTTGATACCACAAGTGACGCCCGTGGCTTCCAGTCATGTAATGAAGAATGCAACAATGCACTGTGAATCTAAGGAACGGAAATACAGGCGGTGGAGTTCGGTGCAGGGCCAGGAGGACAATTCTCGAACAACCAATAGGAGAACACAAATTACAGTCGACATTCCTTATCTTGTTCTCCTATTGGTCTATGCGTTCCATGAAGTCGACTCGACATAGAAGGAGAAAACCGAGAATTGGCCACCAGGCCGAACCGTCTTAAAAACTTCTCGTGGAAATTATTATGACCATGCCTCATACGCCAAAGGTTGTGGGTTCGATCTCCACCCTGAACAAACATTCATGTGATAAACACTTGTGTTTATTAAGTGTCTGGGTGTTATATCTATTTAAGTATTCCTGGATAATGGATCAGACCTACACCTGGCTCTTTTTAGAAGGTATCTTATTCTATTTCTATACTATTTATAAAGAGATAACTTCTACAGACCACCACAAGGCTTATATGCATCCCAAGAAAACGAAACACTTGGGTGATGTAATCGACATCCAGTGCCATCTATTGGCAAATGTTGGAACTATGTAATAGAATAACTAAGTCCCGAAACGAAGTGAGGGCGGGCAAATATTTATGAAATAAAGTTTTAATTCTCAAGCAAACTTTTTTGATATTTAAAACTCTCCCTTTTCTCTACACTTGGGTCAGCCCTCTCCATAAAATTCTTTTACAAAAAACATAAGCATCTGAAACAAGTCTGGTGAAGGCTTGAGTGGCCGAGCTTTTAAAGCTTCCACAATACAATTTCATAATCTTTTGTTCCTGAAAACGCTTACAGCCTCTTTTCTTTCGTCAAGTTTAACGGGAGAGCAGCGTTGAAGCAATTTTACTTTGCTATATTCGTTAAGGGCGCGCGCCTTGGTAATGTGCTGTGCTTGCGCCCCTAACGGCGTGTGGTGTCCATGAGACAGAATAGAAAAGGACTTTTTAAGGCAGCAGATAGCGTTATTTTTAAACCATGACTAAATTAACCCTCACACAAGGTCACGGACGTATATATAGCTTTGACAAGGGGGGGTCCCCCCTTGCTTGCCACTTGAGCTACGCAATTCATAGATCTCCTGCGGATCTCATCATTTCTGGCACGATCACGCAAGGTGATTCCGAGCATATCCCTCTCCATTGCCCTCTGAGTGACTTTGAGCCTTCTTAAGCGGCTTCTTATGTCAATCCAGGGCCTCAATGGGGGGGTCCGGACCCCCTGGACCCCCCCTTATATATCGAATTATAGGGGGTAAAGAGATGGAAAGTGCCCCACACTTGTGCACTATAATACATATATGCTGCGTACGTAGCTAATCATCAAGATTAGCCGTCATAGCCGAATATCGATTGGAGGATTCAAATTGATTCTCCGTTTTGTAATATGGTGGTAACTTATTACGAAACGGAGACTTGGTATGAAAATAATGCTGACCCCTTTATAAATTATGACAAATAAAGGTGACAGCATCAGTTTTAAGCCAGGACTAACATTTTGTAATAAGGGGGTTAGTGTTTAAGGCCACACGTGGCTAGCGACGCTAAATGATCGAAAGTGCAAGTCACCGAATCAAATCTAATTTTAGCAGTTTTGAAGCCTCTCAGTAAACACTTTATTTGATAGGTAATTGAAATATTTTTATATAATATTTTTGTATGGCTTAAAATTATATCCCTCACTTTTTATTTTTACTCAATGAAATGAAGTAAAAATAAAAAAATGCTTTATGTTGTATAAGCTACAGGAAAAAAATGGTCCCTTTACTGCCCAAGTCCATGGTCACCCTAGCCAAAGATAATTTTCCCATAAAAACGAAACGTCGGTAATAAAGTAGGTGGAAGGCACTAGAATGGTATCCGGAAAAATGCCTCCCCCCTCCCCCCTTCATGATAAGAGCTTTTAGTGTTCAAACTTGTCTATGGTTCGCGAATATTAAAATGTTATTCCAAAGCCGTGTCAAAGAATGAAAGTTGCGTGAAATTTTCAGTTTTTATTTAAATTATGGGAAGGAATTTTTAATATGAGACCGCGGTAAATTGTTTTAAAGTTAACGTCCACACTCTGCTGAGTCGGGGAAGTTTTTTTTCTTTCCATTTTCGAGTACGTGACATTCTGTTTATTTCCATTATAGTTGGCCGCAGCTGTGCTGAAAATTCAGAAAAAAAATAGCTATGCTCTTTAGATTTTTTCCCTAACTAAAGGTGTAAGGCTCGCTCCACACATAGTCCGCGAATCACGCTAGATTACCTGGGAGAGTTATAAATTACGCTTTAGCATGAATGTGCCAGCTCGACCGTAGTGATACCACGGCTTTACAGAAGACCGGCGTAAAACAGTGCCTTCGCTGTGTTTCGTCGAGTGACTGAGGGTTCAGGCCCAATTGGGGGAAAGGGGGTGAACTGGTGTTGCAAGTGTCTACAGGCGGCAGCAATCACTTACCATCAGGTGATCCGTTTGCTCGGCTTAGCAGACGATAGACGATAGGTAGCCCTATCAAATAAAAAATACAATTCCGATTAATGAATGAATGAATGAATCTTATCAAATAAAAATACAATTCCTAACGACCCATTTGGCGCAATGGTTTGAGCGCCGGTTGAGACGCAAGGGTCGCGGGTTCGATTCCCGCACCAACACAAATGTTTGTTGATGAAACAGATATTTGTGTAGGGTCTGGGTGTTTGTGGTGCCTTTGTTGTTTCTGGTTTCCATAGTACAAGGGAAAACCTTAGTTTGGGACCAGGACAATGTATGTTTTTTCTTGGACAATGTATGTTCTTTCTTCTTTGTCTCAATTTATTTATTTATTTAATTCCGGAATTATTCGGATTAATTCCGAAGTTTTGCAATTGTTCAGTACACAAGTCGCAGAATAGGGTAAGTTATTTTAAATACCTTGAATTATGTTGTTGAAATAACAACAATTCCTACTAAACGGTGCAAACTAACTTTCTTTCTACGGCTGCCTATCTAAACCTATCGAATAACTTTCAAACATTATTAACATATTAGCAAAACAGTCTGCCATCGGGCGAGTCCTCCCCTCCATGATTTCCATTTTTATTTTCTCACCCCCCCTCACCTGCTGAGCTCGGTTATCTTTGTTGCTCTGTTATTTTACGACAAATTAAGGAAGGCACTTAGACCGGATTTAGGGAGGGTTCAGGGTACATTTTGATACAGTTAAAGCACTCATATTTTTTACTAGTGGACGATTCGCAGCTTCGCTTGTTTTCGTGAAGTTTGGCTTGCCACTAAAAGATATATTTCGAAATAAATTACACTCTACGTCGCGTTGATGGTAGAAGTATGTAGTTTCTTTTGTTGTCCGTATGTCCGTTAAATAAATATTTTATTTTATTGTTGGGGTAATATACAACAAAATTATTTGATATGCTAACCAGACTGCGACTAACTAAGAGTCTCCGCAGACTACAAACTTACTATCGGCCGAAAGTATATAGTCGGGTTGGCCAGTTCATACGCATCAAACTTTTTTATCGGCCGATACTGAATCACTGTAATGTGCGCACCTGCATCCTACTTACATCTTCATACTGATTAAGAAGTCGACCAAACTATCGGCCGATTAAAAGTTTGTAGTCGAAGTCTAAAATCCCAAATCCCTGGCCCACCACATCGCCGGGCGTATGTGTCGGAATGCTCTCATTAACATTCAGTCTGCTTCCCGTCCCCTGCCATGTTTCAATCACGGATATTACATTCATTTATTTGGGGTCATTAGCATTGAATACTTCAAATATTTTGCTTGAAAATGGTCATCAATTAGAGAGATTTTGGAAATTTAGGGTTACTAGATTTAGTTTGAGACATTTTTGCTTAAAGTATGTACACACATTCACATTTACAGCATTTTGTGGCTGCGGCCATCTTGAATTAGAAAATTTATGAATTCTAGACGCCTAGACAGCAGACACAATGGAAAATCAATTGTTTTATGCCTTTTAAAAGGCTTATGGGCCTTACGATGTTAAGATACTCAAGCCCATTTATTTGATACCTATATTGAGGGATTTTAGTCTAAATATAATCCGTAATTTTGTTCATCCATCCATCCTAAACCGACGGCTATCACCAAAGCCAAGAACACTTTAGTAATAAATACCTGCTTTAGCATTTAAGTATGATTTGTTGTTGTTTTTAAGCGTAGTGCTAAATTCTTAATCTGTAGATAGACAATTTTTTTAGCCTGCTTGATCTTACTGCTGGGCAAAAGCTAGACTTATTTGGCTAAAATATTCCTTATTCAGTTTAAGTCTTGACTTCTCCATAGTCTTAGGCTACGAGCTTGCTTTAATACCTACTCAATCCAAAGCAGTAGCTTGGAACAAATTGACTCCGGAAGCAAACATTCCGAATCATGAAAACTGCAAGCAAATAACTGCAAAATGTATTTGCGTTGATTGGAAAGCAAAGTTCGCGACTGCGAGACGCCCCGGCCTCCAGACGTAAGTTTGTAACATAAAATGGAATATTCATTGCGAATTTCTGTTTGTATCGTTATGAGGGACAGTTCTCAAAGTGTTCACCATGTTTTTGAATGAGGAAATTGGTCTTTTGTCACAGTAAATGAACTTCGTGTCATTAACATAAAATACCTACTTGTAAGCTTGCAAAGATGATTTAAATCTTTGCTTGTAAGTATTCTATTCCAGTACGATTCATTGCGTAGCCCACTTTTAGGAACTTTTGCCCATGGCGGCTAACAAATCTTCTGTGACGTCTACTGGCGTCAGCCACACAGTGAAGTGACGCCGTTCATCATCATCATGGTTGCCTATTGTGGATCCATTCTTGGATGTAGGCCTCCTCCCTCTTCTTCCACTCCTGGCGATCCCGTGCCTGACTCATCCAGTCACGACCTCCGTGTCGTCGGATGTCGTCCACCCAGCGCTGCGGTGGTCTGCCGCGCCCTCTGGTGTCTGCTCTGGGTCTCCACTCGAGGATCCGCCTTGTACATCGCCTTTCGTCCATCCTTGCAATGTGTCCCGCCCATGTCCACTTCTTCTTTGCTATGATGTTTGAGTGACGCCCTTAAGTAAGTTAAATCGTCACCTGGTACTCATAGTACAGGGGTTGCCCTAGTTTAAGACCAGTTGATTGGTCTGATTGTCTGGCGCACTTTATTAATTTTATTTCTTCTTTCATTTCCAAATGACTTCAGTATTCAAACATCAAAAGAAACAATCCCCAACTTTGAGCGCCCGCGCCACGTTCAAGAAGAAATTGATTTCGACTCGTTTGCATTCACGGGGCGTTGCGCATCGATCCAATGCTGTTGTCCGTTGAACCAGTGGCTTGACAGATGGTCTGTCCTGGCACGATATTTCATAAGGGTGCGTCGGTCGATTGACACTCTCATAAGAATATTCTTACCTACCCTGGCAGTTTTCAAACCCATATACCTCCGTAATATAAAATGACCAAGTCACGTAACCTTGTATGAAAAGTTCAACGAATTTATGTCGTTGCTTATGTAAGTAAATGTTTTTTTATATACTTATACGATTTGCCAAAAGTTATTGAACAAATATAATTGGCCGGATGGCGATGGTAGACCATGCATCATGCGTCAAAGGTCGTGGTTCGATCCTCACCCTGGGGCCTGGCCAAATATTCGTGTGATGAACACTTGTGTTTGTTCAGTGTCTGTGTAATATGTATATTTGTGTACCCTCTGTTGTCTGATATCTGTAACACAAGTGCTTAAGTTATAAGTGCGGAGTCACGTCAATGTATGAGATGTTGTGTGAATTATTTATTATTATTTAAGTAAGTAATATTGTTCAGAATGGTTGCGAAAATACGTGACCACGTATAATTCCTTGTGTTATTACTTAAATGAAGTAACTGAGTTATATTAATTACTAGCGGCCGCCCGCGACTTCGTCCGCGTGGAAAATTTTTCCCGTTTTTTACACATTTACCGCTCTGTCTTTGCTCCTATTGGTCATAGCGTAATGTTATTTAGCCTATAGCCTTCCTCGATAAATGGACTATCCAACAAAAAAAGAATTATTCAAATCGCACCAGTAGTTTCGGAGATTAGCGCGTTCAAACAAACAAACAAACAAATAAACAAACTCTTCAGCTTTATTATATTAGTATAGATTTTGCAAACCTAAGAAGATTCCAGAGAGGCGAGAAAAACAAATAGAGTTACCCCTAGATCCAGTTAGCAGCTCAAACTAAGCGCAAACTGAGCTGGCCTCTCCGCTGAATTCCAATGAAGGCAATGAATGCTGGATATTCAACAAGGTTGGTTTACTGTAAACAGTCTCGTTGCTTCCAGCTTTGTTCAATTAGTTTAAATTAGGATCTCGAACGAAATTCTAGAATTTTCTTTTTGAAACAGAGTGAAAAGCACCCTTACTGCACCCTAAATTATTAATTAATGTATTTTATTTCATTCCTTTACGTACTTTTCAAATACAAATGTATTTATTATCAAAAGCACTTGACTGAGCCTGTCTTATGACTTCATAATTATATGTTTATATTTATTAAGATTGCGTCATTTACATACTTGGGTAAGTAAGGGTAAGTAATGTAGATTTTAGATGCAAAAATTGCGGCACTTACGAAGTACAATCACATACATTTAAAGCTTATACATTTGACTTCATGTAATTTTTATTGCGCATACATATAAATTACAACTCTCGGTCACGTAGTAAAAGAATCAAATCTTTTAGAATGTGGGTTTCTGTATTTGGTTTTCGGAGCCTAAAAAATCAAGGTGTAACACACAGCCCTCTGTGCAGAGCATGGAACATGCATGGAGAAAGACGAAACAGCAGCTCACGCACGTATTGCTGGAGTGCAGAGGGGTTGGTCAGCTACCGGGCGCACTACCTGGCAAGACCAGTCTCCAGGTAGGCTCTCCTAGAAATAAGTGGTTGGTTGGAGTGAAAACAGGCCGATTTCACCCTCCGCACGCGAATACGCGATATATCGCGTATTCCCCTATATACTTACTTATAGGCACGCCTGTAGCCGAATTGAAAAGTCCGTACAAAGAAGAAGAAGCATCAACATCAGTTGCGGTGTTCCCTGATCGCTTTGACATGTCCTGTTTTAAACGAGGTTTGATAAGAGTATTTCTTTCACGGTAGGCAGCGGCATGACTGTGCCTCGGCATTGTTGTTGTCTATGAGCGGCGGTTACCATTTACCATCAGATGGGCCGCATGCTCGTCTGCCTACTTCAGCTATAAAATAAAAAAAACTGACCTGTCGCTGGAGACGAGGATGAGCTGCGTGTTGGCGTACTTGGCGCGGCGCTTGCGCACGGCCGCCAGCGCCGCGCACAGGCTGGGCGAGAACGCGCGGCAGGGGGGGCACTGCAATAAAAGTAAAGTAAAGTAGTATCTTCTCCTTCTTGAACTTCTTTCTATCTTTTGCGAGATTGAATAGTTGTTCCACGCAGATGATTCCGGTCCACTCCCTTATCTTCCGGCTACGATTTTTTCCTCCGTCCAGTATGCCTCTCCTCATCAAATCTTCCCATCATTATAAGTCGGAGTAGACTATACCTATCGTGTCTTAGCACGTGATCGAGGTATTCAATCTTCCTCTTTTTGATGGACTTCATTAATTAGAGTAGTTAATAATTTAAGTAAAGTACTGTCCCACTCCAGTGCAAAGGCATCATAGAAAAAAAAAGTAAAAAAACTAAAACCCAACTACGACAAAAAACGACGCTGAAAAAGTATAAAACAAGCCTAGTATGCAATATCTATACTATTAATAAAGAGGTAACGCCTCGGCCTGTGACTGACTGACTGACGGACTGACTGACTGACTGATCTATCAACGCACAGCCAAAACTACTGGACCTAAAACCATGAAATTTGAAACATAGGTAGTTCATACTATGTAGGGGCGCACTAAGAAGGGGTTTTGCGAAATTCACCCCCTAAAGGGGTGAAAGGGGGGGTTTACGTTAGTATGAAAGTCTTTCAATTTAGATGTTAGAGATTTGAAAATTTGGATTATGGTTGATGATCAAAAATAAAAATTGACCTATTTCAGTTTTTTTTTAAATTCAAGCCATAAAGGGGTGAAATGGGGGTTAAAACAATGTATGGGAGATTTATTATTTTTAAAGCTAGAGTCTTGAAAATTGGTATTTGGGTTTTCCATACAAATTAAATGAATGCGATTTCAGCATTTTTTTTTCTTCAGCTTACAAAGGGGTGAAAGGGGGTTAAAAGGTCGTATGGAAGATTCGTCATTTTTAAAGCTAGAGCTTTGAAAATTGGTATTTGGGCTTTGCATGCAAATGTAATGAAACTCAATTCGGCATTTTTGTCTTCAACCTAAAAAGGGGAGAAAGGGGGATGAAACGCCGTATTATCATTTTAAAGCTAGAGTCTTGAAACTTGGTATATGGGCTTTGCATACAAATGTAATGAAAGTGAATTCGTTATTTTTTTCTTCAACCTAAAAAGGGGGGAAAAGGGGGTTGAAACGAAGTATTGACATTTTTTGAAGCTAGAATCTTGAAAATTGGTACTTAGGCTTTGCATAGAAATTTATAAAAGTGATTTTGGTATTGTTTTTCTTCAATCTTTAAAGGGTGCTTTCGGTTTCTTCATATCAACCCCTATAGGGGTGAACGGGAGAACTGATTAAATTTGACAAAGTAAAGTTATAGAGTTTCCAGCATTTTTTAAATAAAATCTTTTTGAGATTCCTTCATAGTTTACGATCACCAAAATTGATTGTTGTGAATTCTACTTCGTTCAAAAAATTAAGATACCGAAGCGAAGCGAGGGCGGGCCACTATTCACTATGAAGAGATATCATGTTTGGAAAGGCGTAGTCACACGTTGTCAAAAGGTAGTACGAGTATATGTAACGTGTGACTACGCCTTTCCAAACATGAAAATTTATCTCTACATAGTGAATATTGCATACTAGGCTTGTTTTATACTTTTTCAGCGTCGTTTTTTGTCGTAGTTGGGTTTTAGTTTTTTTACTTTTTTTTATTTGTACTATTTTGGTGTCCAAGTGCTAGTAATATATATATATTCAAAATGTACAAGTCAAGCGCTTTCAAATGATACCAAACACGGCATATTTATCATAACTTTATTTTTTACTCTGTATGTTTTGTCCGCTAGAGGGCGCCACATTAGATTTTGTGAAACTTCATATAGCCTATAACCAGCGGACAATTAAGACGCTTAAAATGATATGTCATTTGTCGAATTCTGATAAGTAGTTTAGAAGTTACGTGGAAACAGATGAACATACATACTACATACATACATACATAGCCTGTCAAAATCATAACCCTCCTTTTGCTTTGCCGTAGTCGGGTAATTACGTCATCGCTACTACAGAGAGCCACCGTGGGAGAGCCACGCTCGTACCGGAGTGGTACTAACACCTTACAGAAGAATGGCGTGAAGCAGCGCTCGCACTGTTTTTCGAGTGAGGCTACCGGAGCTCGGAGGTCCAATTGGGGGGAATAAAGGTTGGCGGCGCACTTGTGGCTCTGCTGGTGTTGCAGGTCTATGCTGCCACTCGCTTACCATCAGTTGTTCTGTCTGCTCGTCTGCCGCCTGTCACATAAAGAAAAGAGTATCTGTCTACATTAGCCAACACTAATGCAGACACTAATGTATTTACCCAATGTGCTGCGAAGTAGAAGACCCTCACAGCGTCGGGCGGCAGCTCCTCGTACAGCCTGCTCTGCCCCTCCCCCTGCAGGGGCACCCCGCGGAGCACCTCCTGCAGGGGGGGCGCGGGCCAGGGGAAGCGCTCCCCCGCGGGGTCGGCCAGCAACGCGTCGCGGACCCCGCGCCCGCGCACCACCAGGGTTGGGACTCCGACTGCGATGCTGTACTTTTGGGTCAGGCGTTCTGGAAGAAAGAGAGAAGAAATGTTTATTTTCAAAAACAGAAAGAAAAGATGAGTTGAGTGATGAGTGTGGTAGTATCAGGAGAGCCAAAGAACATTTTTTTCCTATGTGGTAGGTGAGACGAAGACCTGATGGTAGGTAAGTGATTACCGTGTGACCGCCGCCCATATACACCTGCAACACCTAGTTGAGTCAAGGGCACTGCTTATCCCTCCAGTTAGGCCTCCGGTACCCTCATTCACTCGACTTAACACAGCTAAGGCGCTGCTCTACGCCAAGTCTTCAAGGTGAGAGTGACAGACTCAATGGACACTTTGTCTGTTCTTTTGTGCCTGTCAATCTCATATTTGGATCGCGGCCGCTTACCATCAGGCGGAGTGGGGTCATCTTGATTGTCCTCAATATAAAAAAAAGTCTTCTGTGAGGTCGCAGTATCACTCCGGTCGAGCTGGTGCATTCATAGAGAAGCGTGGCTTTACCACAATTAACAGGGTAGAAGCATTTATTTCGAACTTGGATGGGGCATTTATAAATAGAAATCTCGCCAAAGCTTCCATTATCTTCGCTAATTGTGATTCCTTCAGCGTTTGTCCGCTATTTCCACCGCTACACCTGCGTGACGCAATGACTGCCGCAAATCTTTGGCGTTAAGTATCGATACATCGATAGGAATCTAGTGATGGGATAATAGAGCTATCGGTAAGTTATGTTATACCTAAATTCATCGTATTTTTTTTGGCTTACAGGTCCTGAGCCTCTCGCATGGGGGTGCGGCTCATCAGATTGTCTACAACATGGGGACCCTGGGACCCTGGGACGTCGTATCGAAAACGGGATGTTTGTTTCAAAATCGGTACAATTTTCAACAACACGGGAGTTTTAAAATCAATAACACGAGTGTGTACTAAGTACCTATTTAAATTCCATTATTGAAATTGGGAAAACATTGCTCTTCACTGATATAAGCGAGAGTATATTATTATGTTAAGTATCACGTTTTACGGGAATCATTTATTTAAGAGCACTCCCAATTTCTCGTTACAAATAATAATTATTACGTTGTTAATCGAAATTCGTATTTCTATATTCGCATTGCGTTTGTTACAATGGCAACTTAGTGCTGTGAAACAGTGTTTACATTCTACCGGTTCAATTAATCTTTATCGTGTCATTCCCAGTTTTTTTTACAATATAGACAAACTAGTAGAGGGTTCACCTGATGGTAAGTGATACTACCGCCCATGGACATCTGAAACACCTGAGGTTTGAGTTGAATCTAAAGCTGTCGTTCGATCAGGTGACTTTTAATAAAGCTGAAACGAATGAGAATATACCTGTCACATTCAAGCAAAACCGCGCACAGCCCGTGCGAAAGAGAGGGGAACTCCGATTCGGACACTCCAGCTACAAATTAGGCCATCAGGATTTGTTAAGTCTAGGTAATTACAATGAAACTCTCGTCCGTTTGACCTTTCGTAATCCTTTAATGGGCGATTCAGAACAACTGGATCTTGGTGAACTAAACAATACACAATGCCCCACGTTGGGCGCCAAGTTTCGGAGGAGAATTTAGAAGGGGAATGAAAAGATCTACTTTCGAGGAAATGTTTGTAAGTATTTTAGGAAAGATGAAGCAGATTCAGAACTGGCACTACTTAAGATAACTTATAGCAAAATTATAATAGTGAATGAATTCAGGAAAAGTGGAGTTTTACAATGTTAATAAATAAATAAATTGAGTCATCAGATTAAATTAAAGATTAAATAAAATAATACATACAACTACATGATCATGGTCCGGTATTTAAACCACAAGACCAACGGGGCGTTTTTTTTATGTGATAGGTAGCAGGCGATCAGGCGGATCACCTGATGGTAAGCAATTGCCGCCGACCATGGACACTTGCAACACCAGTGGAGTTACAAGTGCGCTGCCAACCTTTTATCCCCTTCCCCCCCGATTAGGCCTCCGGTACCCTCACTCACTCGGCGAAACACAGCACAGAGGCTGCTTCACGCGGCGTTTAATAAAAACTAACAAAAAGAAAAAAACCTATTTTATTAAAAAAATCGATATAAAGTACCGATTACTACCGATACTATTAAGCCTCACTGTCCACTAGACATGTGGGGCACGTATCCCGGTCGCTCGCGGCATAGCAAGCAGGGTGGGTGTACAATGCCCGTTTTGGTGGACGCATCGATCTGTTTGTATGGTTTGGGTTATGACATAACTGGCCGTTTTCACGTCGCTGGAATGAGGGAATTGGGTACTTCGAAAGTGTAAGATTGGGTTAGGGGAGTAAAATCAGATCCTATTTTTACTATAGAATTTATCAGCTAATAATAGTTATAAGTATTTTATGTTTCACATATTTAAATCTGCTTAAGCTTATAAAATTGCTTGAATGATTCTATTCGCAAAATGAGGACTCACATCAAAATGTATAGTACGTTTCTCACAAGGACACTTCTCATAATGTGCATTTTTCAAAACGAGCTCTTCTCAAAAAGAGCTCTTCGCAAAATGTGCACTTCGCAAAATGTTCACATCGCAAAATGTGCATTTCGCAAAATGTGCAAATCCCAAAATGTGCATTTCGCAAAATGTGCATGTCGCAAAATGTGCACTTCGCAAAATGTGCACTTCGCATAATACACATCGCAAATGTGCACTTTTCTAAGATATGCCTAAATCTGTACTGTATAACAAAGGCTAATCCTATGATTTATTGGATAATGAGTTATGCTGTTCTCAGATACAAATAAGTAAGATATTTTCCTTGCCAAATGTTTTGCGTAATCTCCATAAATTTTCAACATTATCTGAGTTTCTTTGCTTCCTGAAATCGCTAAGTTTGTGGCTGAGTCTTCGAATTGTTCGCGATTCGGTTTCCCGATTAGAAACCAGAAAAGTTTGAAGCTTTTGAAAGTTGGTTCAGTAAATTAACGCGAACGGCGAAGTGTTGGTAAAGCGACCGTTTACACTTGATAAATTGTTGTTATAAATAGCCTGGAGTGGGCCACAGGGCGACAAATGTCAGTAAAGAATTAGTTGTTCCCTAAAACATAAGTCATCATCATCAACCTTGGGTAGCTAGTGATAGCTACGATAAGTTTTGTAATTTCAGTAGGATAGAGGGTGGAAAAATCATCTTCCGCCCCGGGCGATTGACACCCACGGTACGCCACACGTGGGCTCTCCTCTTGCTTATTCATCAGGGTGAGGTGAGCCAATATACTGAGCTTAATATTAATCATCTTCCGCCCCGGGCGATCGACACCCACGCTACGTCACACGTGGGCTCTCCTCTTGCTTATTCATCAGGGTGAGGTGAGCCAATATACTGAGCTTAATATAAATCATCTTCCGCCCCGGGCGATCGACACCCACGCTACGCCACACGTGAGCTCTCCTCTTGCTTATTCATCAGGGTGAGATGAGCCAATATACTGAGCTTAATATAAATCATCTTCCGCCCGGGCGATCGACACCCACGCTACGCCACACGTGGGCTCTCCTCTTGCTTATTCATCAGGGTGAGGTGAGCCAATATACTGAGCTTAATATTAATCATCTTCCGCCCCGGGCGATCGACACACACGCTACGCCAAACGTGGGCTCTCCTCTTGCTTATTCATCAGGGTGATGTGAGCCAATATACTGAGCTTAATATTAAAAAATAAAAAGTTGCTCAATTTGCCGCCCCCCTGGACGTGCCGCACGTGACGTTGCACGCCGCGCTTGCGGCGGCCCTGCTTAGAAGCAATAAAGTATTGGGTATTGAGTACCTTGTTTTTTTTTAATGTGATAGGTGGCAGACGAGCAGGCGGATCACCTGATGGTAAGCAATTGCCGCCGCCCATGGACACCTGCAACACCAGTGGAGTTACAAGTGCGCCGCCAACCTTTTATTCCTTCCCCAGGTGGGCCTCTGGTACCCTCACTCACTCGACGAAACACAGTACTGGGGCTGCTTCACGCCGGTTTTCTGTGAGGCAGTGGTATCACTCCGGTCGAGCCGGCCCATTCATGCCGAAGCGTGGCTCTCCCACAGGTACCTAATTTAGGCTTGATCGTGTGCTCAACTCCTTGATCGTATGCTCAACTCCTTGATCGTGTGCTCAACTCCTTGATCGTGTGCTCAACTCCTTGATCGTGTGCTCAACTCCTTGATCGTGTGCTCAACTCCTTGATCGTATGCTCAACTCCTTGATCGTATGCTCAACTCCTTGATCGTGTGCTCAACTCCTTGATCGTATGCTCAACTCCTTGATCGTGTGCTCAACTCCTTTATCGTGTGCTCAACTCCTTTATCGTATGCTCAACTCCTTGATCGTGTGCTCAACTCCTTGATCGTATGCTCAACTCCTTGATCGTGTGCTCAACTCCTTGATCGTATGCTCAACTCCTTGATCGTGTGCTCAACTCCTTGATCGTGGGCTCACTGCCACGTCTCTGCCTGTACACGTCCCCCGCCTCGCCGGAAGTGTATTTCGAGACGCTCGCCAGACCTGCGTCCTGACCTGGCGCAACGTGTCGACTGATTGTAACCGTTCGTTAAGTACCACTAATTGGTTACATTTAAGCTCTTGGTCCTTTTAAGTGAGGCGTTTTTGTGTGTTTTCTGTATAGTTAAAGTATCTGCCTTTTTACTGTCCCACTGCAGGGCAAAGGACTCCATCATAGAAGTCAAGTTTTCACTAAGCTATGATGGGTTTAGGCTTAATCATCACGCTTGCCTAATGTGGATTGGTGATCACAAACTCGAGCTTAGTTCGAAAAATTCGGAACATACTTTTGCTCTCGACCCGTCTAGAATCGTACCCGGAATCCCGAGATCACGGCGGGGTGTTCTGTATAGTGGTTTGTCGCTTTGCTATAGAATAGAATATAACTTTATTATCTCTATTTAGAGAACCTAAAAAGACAATTTAGGGGATCCTATAGTTTAGTGAGTGCCTCGGTGGCGCAGTAGTTAGTGGGTCGCACTTAAAAAGCGAAGGCTGCGCATGGTGTTAAGAGATCGATTCTCGGGTTGAGCCAAAAATTTAGCCTCAGGATCAGATCAGATTTTAGACCATCTTTAAACCAAATTTCATGCTAATCGGTTCAGACTATTGGCGTGAAAGAGTAACAGACAGACAGACAGAGTTACTTTCGCATTTAGGTATAACATTAGTTATCATTAGGATTATATTTCAGTTGAATGTTACTATCTCCTTAAGGGGCTATACGAATGAAACTAGCGCCGCCATCCAACGTATTTACACTGATTGTGGCGAAAATATGATATTTTTGAAAAAAAAAAAATCCCATTTTCAGTGATGGTGAGTAAGCAGTGTTTTTTTCCAAGAGAGCGTTTCTTGTTCGGTATCTTACATGCACATTCTGTGAATCCACAGCCACCGTACAGTCACCGCAACAAAATGTAAACAACTCGACTCTTATGCCAGGACTATAAGGTTCATATTTGAATGAGGTTGTATACTAAGTGCACATGAGTATTGTACATTGTAACAGCTGCAGTGAGCAGTGCATGTGGCGACACAATGCACGCTGCAATCAGCTAAAAGCCGTCATCGCTGACGGCTCATTAATACTAGTGACAAGTGTGTTTTGGCCGATAAAGGTTGTTTTTTGTGATAGGTGGCTGTCTGGGTCGGTCATTTGCACCCTGTCAGACCAACCCTTACGGAGATTAAGGCTCTGATCGGTGAATGAAAACGCCGTTACCGTGGGAGTGCCAAGCTTCGGCAAGAATCAGCCGGAGTAGTACCACGGCCTCACGGAAATAAATATTTCTATTCTTTTCTATATTATGCCAAAACCTACATTTAAATGTATCATTATCATGGATGAAGCCCTTTGTCTATAGTTTTACAATCCATACTAATCCATACTAATATTATAAATGCGAAAGTAACTCTGTCTGTCTGTCTGTCTGTTACTCTTTCACGCCAAAACTACTGAACGGATTTAAATAAAATTTGGTATACAGATAATCTAGACCCTGAGAAAGAACATAGGCTACTTTTTATTGCGAAAAGGGGTTTGAAAGGGGTTAAAAGGGGGGTAAAAAGTTACTTTCCACGCGGACGAAGTCGCGGGCGGCCGCTAGTATATTATATTATGGCACTTTTTTATCAATTCAAATCAAAACAAAAATATTGCAGACTACTAGGTCTACTAGGGTTAGTAGAAATTGAAAATTAAAAACTTATTAAAAGTAATAAGTAGACTCTTAATTGATTTCATTGTTCTTATGATTTACAATAAAGTTTTATTTATTTATTTATCTAATAGGTAAGTATGTTAGTATAAAGGTCATTGAGGTAAATACCTCAATGAAATAGGTATGGTAGGGAAATAAAATTAAGTTTATTGCGTCATCATTACGTATAGACACACATCAAAGTAGACAAAACCGACAAATTTCTTCAATCAATTCTAATCTTACTGTCATACATAGACATTAGGTTTAATATCAATTGAGGACAGGTTGTGGTAACCTATGTGGCTGGCTGTACCTTAGTTAGGGACTTGCTGCGCACTCGAACTGCGAACTGTTTTTATCCAAAGACCTTTAACTGAACATTTAAATGAAATTACGCGGAGTCCATTTTCGTGCCGAGTGTATATGCCCTGACCCCTCGCAGGGTTGCAAGAGTAATTTCCCCGTGAGGGTGCCCACCAGAGCGGAACGGCGATGGGGTCCATCAATAAGTGTTGGCCGAAGTCTGCTTTAGGTAATCGTTATAGGTATTAATAGGTTTTTGGGGCCGAAAAAAGGTTTTTTTCATGTGATAGGACGAGCAGACGGATCACCTGATGGTAAAGCTATAGACAACTGCAACACCAGTAGAGTAAAAGTGCGCTGCTGACCTTTGACCCCTTTTCCCCCCAAATGTTTTTTTTTCATTTCTATGGATAAAAGTACCTACTTGCTAGATAAGTTACATTTGTAAGGACGTCAACATGACCCAGTCCGCCCCTGGGTACGCCCAATAGGTATAGATAGATACAGATTTTTTACATTTTTATCACGTTAATTATATTACCACGCGTGTAAAACCGCAGGGCTAGTGGTAGTGACTTATTGATTTCTACTCAAAAGATTAAGATGTTATAGAGCTCAAGAAGCTTTCGACAGAGCGAGCAAAAACAATTGATATTGCCATAGATACGAGCTCTCACAGAACAAAGAGCCACTTCGTGTTGTATTGTCTGATTTTCTCTTGCCACGGCTATGAGTTTTCATACTTTCCATGCACTACAATGTAAAATGTAAGAACAGTCGATAAACCTGATTTTTTGTTTCACTTTGCTGATCTTTCCTTTGTACTCATAAATAGTGTAGTTAAATATAGGTAGATTATTTGCTGACAATAATTATAAGGCGTGATTTTGTATGTACGTAAAAAAGATAATTATTAGGTAGGTATACGTTTTTTATGTGATAGGTAGACCATGAGATGATGAGACCGCCCATAGATATCACCAATAGAGTAACAATTAAGGGTCATGTGCCAAATAAACTTTTATTCTATTCTATAAGTGCGCTGGCAACCTTTAACCCCCTTTCCCCCAATTGGACCTCCGCCTCATTTACAGGACGAAACGAAGCGTAGACGTTGCATAACGATTTTTTTTACCAAAAAAGCATTTTTTTTGTATACATTCATATAAACAAAAGCTTATTTATCTCTAAATAGCATTCTATCTCTTACTAGGTACTAACTATTTTCTGCACACAAAATATGCATATTGCATCCACTAGCCGGGCGACCTAGGGTTGCAAGTGCACAGAAAGGGCTAGGGCTGCCCCCTGCGAAGAAAGGCGCGTCTGGAGCGAGGGTTGACGGCTGCTCGAGGGCTCTCGCCGCGCCCGCTACTTTACTCTAGGGCTGGCGAAGGATTAAATAACTGTAAAATTTTAAATTTATAAAACCCCCGGCAAGTTGTCTTAATGTAGGGTTAGGTGGGAACAGTGTTTAAAAAAATATTATATACTGGAATATAATGACAAAAAAATGTTTTAATCAGCTAGTTTTTGGTATTAAAATAAATTTCAACAATCTTTCTTTAACTAAAATAAACACTAACGTTTGAGCTATTTTAATAGGGTATTTGACTAATTATTTTTTTATGTGTTTAATCGAAAGACCACTCTATTGTTGAAAGAAGTATTTGATTCTGATTTGAATTACCTGAGATCACAACTTTAAGAGCACATATTTTAGCAGGCCCAAAAACGCTCTATGCAAATGCGTGTGACGTCACACGCAAGTATTCTTGTATGCGCGTCTAGTAAATTTTGTTTGGTACCTAGCTATATCAAATGTTTCAGCTTAGCTAGTTTATATTTTTAACTGAAAATTTAGGCTATTGGTTCTTATTTACAAATATTTTGGTAAAGTATCAATATTTTTTACTATATCGAGATTAGTCAAATACCCTATTATAGTCCCTAGTGAAAATCGGCGCTAATGGCTCAGGCTTATGGTGAGTATGGTCCGATTTGACACTTAGCTTATTGTTTAATATTGTGAACATTTTATTATTGTTAGTTTTTTTTATGATATAGGTGGCAGACGAGCCGACGGATCACCTGATGGAAAGCGATTAGCCGAAAGCCCATGGACACCTGCAACATCAGTAGTGTCTCAAGTGCGCTGTTTATTTTAACCCCCCTTCCCCTGGATTGATGCACTGCTTCACGCCGGTTTTCTGTGAGGACGTGGTATTACTTCGGTCGAGCCGGGCCATTCATGCCGAAGCGTGGCTCACCCACAATTAGTGCTAAGGGCCTCGTTCACCATCTCTGAGTGAAGTTCCAAGTAATTTTCTTGTCAATTAAAGTGGGTTCGGAGAAAATTGGCCCCTGGTGTTTGCATTGAATAAATTATTTAATTTGTTCTAGGCCGCGGACCAGGGGCCAGTTTCCTCCAAACCCACTTAAGTAAATTGAGAAGGAGTAAATTACTTGAAACTTTACTCAGAGATGGTGAACGAGGGCCCTAAGTGTCGATATTTTTTAGGGTTCCGTAGCCAAAATGGCAAAAACGGAACCCTTATAGTTTCGTCATGTCCGTCTGTCCGTCTGTCCGTCTGTCCGTCTGTCCGTCTGTCACAAGCCGATTTACTCGGAAACTATAAGTACTACAGTGATGAAATTTGATGGGAATATGTGTTGTATGAACCGCTACAAAAAATATGACACTAAATAGTAAAAAAAAGAATTGGGGGTGGGGCCCCCCATACATGTAACTGAGGGATGAAATTTTTTTTTTCGATGTACATACCCGTGTGGGGTATCAATGGAAAGGTCTTTTAAAATGATATAAAGTTTTCTAAAAAAACATTTTTCTTAAAGTGAACGGTTTTTGAGATATCAGCTCTCAAAGTCGTAAAAAGTATGTCCCCCCCCCTCTATTTTTATAACTACGGGGTATAAAATTCTAAAAAAAATAGAGGTGATGCATGCTAATTAACTCTTTCAACGATTTTTGGTTTGATCAAAGTATCTCTTATAGTTTTTGAGATAGGTTATTATATTTGCTGCTACGGAACCCTTTGTGCGCGAGCCCGACTCGCACTTGGCCGGTTTTTATTTTTTACTAGCGGCCGCCCGCGACTTCGTACGCGTGGAGTTAATTATTGACACTTACCGTCATATTTTAGACAATCCACACAATATATTTTTATAAATGGGGTATGGGAACTAATTTTTAGGTATCTTTTTTATATTTTATTTCAATACCTTTTACTATTTTAAGCAATCAATTTGAATATTTTTGTAATCAAGACAGTAGTTATGTTTTAATTAATTTTTAAACATTTTAAATTCAAGCGTATTTGTGACGTCACAAGGGCGCTACACCATATTAATAGTGTTACCACGTGCTTTTTTCCCCAAATCGTGGCAAATAAATTATATGTAAAATGTTACTTGTGGGCAAAATCCTTTTAATCGGGGGAATTTTACATCACTGTCTGACAACATTCCGGCAAAACAAAAAACAGAGAGGTATCTCTAATCAATTTTATAACACCTTTCAAATAAATGTCAACTGGTTGGTAAGGTTTTATTGTATTACAACTAGCGCCAATCGTTGGTTCTTCCGATAGACTAAGTGTCAATCACAGTAGATGACGCCTATAGCATTTATTTTATGGCTGAAAATTCTGCTGACCTTGGGTCATTTGAAGGTCAAACGCGATTTTATTGAAAATATCATTGATCTTATGCTTTTAAATTTTAAAAGCAATAAATATGGTATGAAAGACAAATGCCTCGAAATGGTTTTCGATTTAGGACATGTTTGGTTTTTTTTTCCCATACCCCATTGTAGCCTATGTGTTATTCTGATGTATAAGCTATATTGTGGTAAAGTTTCTTTCAAATCCATTCAGTAGTTTTTACGTGAAAGATTAACAAACATCCATACATCCTTACAACTTTCGCCTTTATAATAGTAGTAGAATTTTCTAGTGTGTCAGCCCTGTGACAGAGCGTTTACCCGTGGCTTTCATCGCGTCCTCTAAACGCGCTTTGTAAGTTTGTAACACACCCGCATACTTGTACCTTCGCGTATAAATGGTGGTATGTTTTCACACCAAGTATTCGTTTGTTTGCTGTGTTTTTAATTTAAAAACGAGCAGACTTTTCTATAAGTCATACTTAGTAAATTAAAAATTCTGACGTTGAAATAATATTGTTTTTACGCATAATGCAGAAACAGTTATCGTACGCGTATTTTTTGATAGGTACAAAATCAATCAAATCAAATCAAAATCTCTTTATTCAATTTAAGTCCTTTACAGAACATTTATGAATGTCAAATTGTTATAATCTACTGATGATTCGGAAGGTCAATTTCTACCGAGAAGAATCAGCAAGAAACTCAGTAGAACTTAACTTAATAAGCTTGCAATCTTATTTAATCTGCGATGTTCATCTATTTAAGTTTTGAATCCTATCGTATATAAAAGATTTAATTAAAGTTATTAATATTGTTATTATAGTGATACCACAGCCTCACAGATGACCGGGACGCAGCGCCTGCGCTGTGTTTCGCCGAGTGAATGAGGGTACCGGAGGCCCAATCGGGGGTAAAGGAGATTAAAAGGTTATCAGCGCACTTGTGACTTCACTGGTGTTGCTGGTGTCTATGGCCGGCGGCAATCGCTCACCATCAGGCGATCCATCTGCTCGTCTGCCACCTATCGCTTAAAAAAATGTCAAATATATTCAAATGTATTTCTTCAATCGACTTTCACCTTAAATTCAAACACATTTGGTTCAAACTCAATTATGGATATTCCACACATTGCGTTGCTGTGTAGTCCTCTACGATCCACAAGCCACTGAGCTATTGAGGCAATCATAATACCCACTCGTCGTTTAATAAGGCCCAGGTCCGTAACGACCGCCTCATAGGAGGGGGTTAATCGCCGCGGTAGATAAGCGCGGTAGATTTTATGTGATAGGTAGCAGGCGAGCAGGTAGATCACCTGATGGTAAGCAATTGCCGCCCTCCCATGGACACCTGCAACACCAGTGGAGTTACAAGTGCGCTGCAACCTTTTATCCCCTTCCCCCCCGGGTGGCCCTCCGGTACCCTCACTCACTCAGCGAAACACAGCACAGGGGCTGCTTCACGCCGGTTTTCTGTGAGGCAGTGGTATCACTCCGGTCGAGCCAAGCACATTCATGCCGAAGCGTGACTCTCCCACGGTATGTAGCAGAAGAGAAAACGGATATCTCTCCCTCATTTGCATGCAAATGTAATTTAAAACCTAAAATAAAAAAAAAACAACAAAACCTCTTTTCATTCACGTCGGCAACCCTACGCATCAGCGTCCCGGGTCATTGACCCGCGCTTAAATGACCTTTCGCTTCGCTAATGCAAGTGCATTCGGATTGCGCTTGCGATTAAATCATGACCCACTCGTCGTTTAATAAGGCCCAGGTCCGTAACGACCGCCTCATAGGAGGGTGTAATCGCCGCGGTAGATAAGCGGGCCGCCGAGGCTGGGGGACCAGGGGGTCTGGTCCCCTGCACTAATTAATGATCCAAGGATTGCAATAACAGAGGTAGGGATTAAAGATTATGCGAGGAGGGGTGCTTCGGAAGAATTACGTATGCTTGTACACAAGGTGTCCCAAGATTATGGAACATCAAGGGAAAAAAAGAATTCATTTTTTTTGGGGAAACCATCCAGGGGAAAACATCTTTTTTTTTATGTGATAGGTAGCAGGTGAGCAGGCGGATCACCTGATGTTAAGCAATTGCGGCCACATATGGACACTTGCAACACCAGTGGAGTTACAAGTGCGCTGCCAACCTTTTATCCCCTTCCCCCCCGAGTGGGCCTCCGGTACCCTCACTCACTCGGCGAACCCTCACTCACTAGGGTAAAAAGTTGGCAGCGCACTTGTAACCCTATTGGTGTTGCAGGTGTCTACATATAGGCAGCGGCAATCGCTTACCATCGGGTGATCCTTCTGCTCGTCTGCCACCTATCACATAACTAACTACCAAAATTGAAATTGTTACGACAACTACGGAATCCTACAGTGCGCGTGGCCTGACTTGCACTTCACTAGTTTTTTTTGAAGTTTTTAGGTGGCAGACGAGCAGACGGATCACCTGATAGGCGATTGTCACCGATCAAAGATATCTGCAACACGGGAAACAGATGCTCTTCCAATTATACGCATCTTCAAAGGGCGAGGGAAGTTTCGTGTTGGTCCTTCAAGGGTCAAATTTGTTTATAAAGAGATAACTTATATGGACAACGACAAGGCTTATAGGTAAACCGAAAACACGAAACGCTTGCGCGATGTAATTGGACACAGCGCCATCTTTCGGTTCCGAAGCGAAGTGAGGGCTGGCCATCATTAATAACATAGATGGATGAGCGCCGGCCTCAATTTGTGCGGTTACATTACACAATGTCTGCCGTGTTCTGTGAGTTATGGGGTTATTGAGATGTGTTGGTGTGAGTTATGGATGTGTTTGTTGTGAATTGTATGGTGTTGTGGTGAATGGCTGGTTTGCTAACGATCGCTTTCCAATTTCCAATCTTCAAATGGTAGAAGACATGACAAAGGTATCCACAACCTGTTTTTATCCGTGGGAGAGCCACGCTTCGGCATGAATAGGCCGGGTTGACTAGATCCCCATAGAAGACCGGCATGAGAAACGGCTGCGCTGTATTTCGTCATGTGAGTGAGAGTACCGGAGGCCCAATGGGGGGAAAGGCGTTTATCGATACCTTAAATCTCAAAGGGCGTAATCACCATTTTGGCCAAAATGACTTTTGAATGCTATCTACTCCATTTTTTTTTCTCTATCGATCTGTATTATCAAAGTTTTAAAATTCGCAAAAAAGTGGTGATTACAGCCCACGTGTTTACCGTCGATAATGCAAGAATTTTAGTCGTAAATACCTTTAAAAAATTCATTATTAAGGTTTCGGTCGATACACCAGTTAAAATTATAATGATGTGAAAAATACTGACTATCGAATGAGGCGTATAGGACAGATATGTGTAACAGTGGCGTTTACGACTCGAGTTACTTTAAGAATTTAAACAAAATAAATAAAGTAAGTGGTAGTAATACTGCATAATGAATATCGCGTTTAGTCCGGTTTCTATAAATTCTAAAATAAAACGCTCAGACATGCAATAAGCAAGTACTTTTACTACCCATACGTAAGAAGAATTACTCTAGTGTCAGTATCCTAGACGAAAATGAGGAAATACGAAAATGAGCAGAATAGACCATTCATTTCCCTCGTCGAACCGAATTGTATCGATGTCTGTGATTAAATTCTTGTTAATATATGAAGTTGGGTCATTTATTTCTTTTGCCCAACAGTACTCCTATTAAAGATTGTTTATTTTAACCCCCTTCCCCTGGATTGATGCACTGCTTCACGCCGGTTTTCTGTGAGGACGTGGTATTACTTCGGTCGAGCCGGGCCATTCATGCCGAAGCGTGGCTCACCCACAATTAGTATGCTAAGGGCCTCGTTCACCATCTCTGAGTGAAGTTCCAAGTAATTTTCTTGTCAATTAAAGTGGGTTCGGAGAAAATTGGCCCCTGGTGTTTGCATTGAATAAATTATTTAATTTGTTCTAGGCCGCGGACCAGGGGCCAGTTTCCTCCAAACCCACTTAAGTAAATTGAGGAGTAAATTACTTGAAACTTTACTCAGAGATGGTGAACGAGGCCCTAAGTGTCGATATTTTTTTAGGGTTCCGTAGCCAAAATGGCCAAAAACGGAACCCTATAGTTTCGTCATTGTCCGTCTGTCCGTCTGTCCGTCTGTCCGTCTGTCCGTCTGTCACAGCCGATTTACTCGGAAACTATAAGTACTACAGTGATGAAATTTGATGGGGAATATGTGTTGTATGAACCGCTACAAAAATATGACACTAAATAGTAAAAAAAAGAATTGGGGGTGGGGCCCCCCCATACATGTAACTGAGGGATGAAATTTTTTTTTTTCGATGTACATACCCGTGTGGGGTATCAATGGAAAGGTCTTTAAAATGATATAAAGTTTTCTAAAAAACATTTTTCTTAAAGTGAACGGTTTTTGAGATATCAGCTCTCAAAGTCGTAAAAAGTATGTCCCCCCCCTCTATTTTTTAACTACGGGGTATAAAATTCTAAAAAAAATAGAGGTGATGCATGCTAATTAACTCTTTCAACGATTTTTGGTTTGATCAAAGTATCTCTTATAGTTTTTGAGATAGGTTATTATATTTGCTGCTACGGAACCCTTTGTGCGCGAGCCCGACTCGCACTTGGCCGGTTTTTATTTTTTTACTAGCGGCCCCGCCCGCGACTTCGTACGCGTGGAGTTAATTATTGACACTTACCGTCATATTTTAGACAATCCACACAATATATTTTATAAATGGGGTATGGGAACTAATTTTTAGGTATCTTTTTTATATTTTATTTCAATACCTTTTACTATTTTAAGCAATCAATTTGAATATTTTGTAATCAAGACAGTAGTTATGTTTTAATTACTTTTTAAACATTTTAAATTCAAGCGTATTTGTGGACGTCACAAGGGCGCTACACCATATTAATAGTGTTACCACGTGATTTTTTCCCCAAATCGTGGCAAATAAATTATATGTAAAATGTTACTTGTGGGCAAAATCCCTTTTTAATCGGGGGAATTTTACATCACTGTCTGACAACATTCCGGCCAAAACAAAAAACAGAGAGGTATCTCTAATCAATTTTTATAACACCTTTCAAATAAATGTCAACTGGTTGGTAAGGTTTTATTGTATTACAACTAGCGCCAATTGTTGGTTCTTCCGATAGACTAAGTGTCAATCACAGTAGATGACGCCTAATGTAGCATTTATTTTATCTTGTTAGTGTAGTATGGCTGAAAATTCTGCTGACCTTGGGTCAGATGAAGGTCAAACGCGATTTTATTGAAAATATCATTGATCTTATGCTTTTAAATTTTAAAAGCAATAAAATATGGTATGAAAGACAAATGCCTCGAAATGGTTTTCGATTTAGGACATGTTTGGTTTTTTTTCCCATACCCCATTGTAGCCTATGTGTTATTCTGATGTATAAGCTATATTGTGGTAAAGTTTCTTTCAAATCCATTCAGTAGTTTTTACGTGAAAGATTAACAAACATCCATACATCCTTACAAACTTTCGCCTTTATAATAGTAGTAGAATTTTCTAGTGTGTCAGCCCTGTGACAGAGCGTTTACCCGCGGCTTTCATCGCGTCCTCTAAACGCGCTTTGTAAGTTTGTAACACACCCGCATACTTGTACCTTCGCGTATAAATGGTGGTATGTTTTCACACCAAGTATTCGTTTGTTTGCTGTGTTTTTATTTAAAAAACGAGCAGACTTTTCTATAAGTCATACTTAGTAAATTAAAAATTCTGACGTTGAAATAATATTGTTTTTACGCATAATGCAGAAACAGTTATCGTACGCGTATTATTTTTGATAGGTACAAAATCAATCAAATCAAATCAAAATCTCTTTATTCAATTTAAGTCCTTTACAGAACATTATGATGTCAAATTGTTATAATCTACTGATGATTCGGAAGGTCAATTCTACCGAGAAGAATCAGCAAGAAAACTCAGTAGAACTTAACTTTAATAAGCTTGCAATCTTATTTAATCTGCGATGTTCATCTATTTAAGTTTTGAACTCCTATCGTATATAAAAGATTTAATTAAAGTTATAATATTGTTATTATAGTGATACCACGGCCTCACAGATGACAGAGACGCAGCACCTGCGCTGTGTTTCGCCGAGTGAATGAGGGTACCGGAGGCCCAATCGGGGGTAAAGGAGATTAAAAGGTTATCAGCGCACTTGTGACTTCACTGGTGTTGCTGGTGTCTATGGCCGGCGGCAATCGCTCACCATCAGGCGATCCATCTGCTCGTCTGCCACCTATCGCTTAAAAAAATTGTCAAATATATTCAAATGTAGGTATTTCTTCAATCGACTTTCACCTTAAATTCAAACACATTTGGTTCAAACTCAATTATGGATATTCCACACATTGCGTTGCTGTGTAGTCTCTACGATCCACAAGCCACTGAGCTATTGAGGCAATCATAATACCCACTCGTCGTTTAATAAGGCCCAGGTCCGTAACGACCGCCTCATAGGAGGGGGTTAATCGCCGCGGTAGATAAGCGCGGTAGATTTTATGTGATAGGTAGCAGGCGAGCAGGTAGATCACCTGATGGTAAGCAATTGCCGCCTCCCATGGACACCTGCAACACCAGTGGAGTTACAAGTGCGCTGCCAACCTTTTATCCCCTTCCCCCCCGGGTGGCCCTCCGGTACCCTCACTCACTCAGCGAAACACAGCACAGGGGCTGCTTCACGCCGGTTTTCTGTGAGGCAGTGGTATCACTCCGGTCGAGCCAGCACATTCATGCCGAAGCGTGACTCTCCCACGGTATGTAGCAGAAGAGAAAACGGATATCTCTCCCTCATTTGCATGCAAATGTAATTTAAAACCTAAAATAAAAAAAAAACAACAAAACCTCTTTTCATTCACGTCGGCAACCCTACGCATCAGCGTCCCGGGTCATTGACCCGCGCTTAAATGACCTTTCGCTTCGCTAATGCAAGTGCATTCGGATTGCGCTTGCGATTAAATCATGACCCACTCGTCGTTTAATAAGGCCCAGGTCCGTAACGACCGCCTCATAGGAGGGGGTTAATCGCCGCGGTAGATAAGCGGCCGCCGAGGCTGGGGGACCAGGGGGTCTGGTCCCCTGCACTAATTAATGATCCAAGGATTGCAATAACAGAGGTAGGGATTAAAGATTATGCGAGGAGGGGTGCTTCGGAAGAATTACGTATGCTTGTACACAAGGTGTCCCAAGATTATGGAACATCAAGGGAAAAAAAGAATTCATTTTTTTTGGGGAAACCATCCAGGGGAAAACATCTTTTTTTTTATGTGATAGGTAGCAGGTGAGCAGGCGGATCACCTGATGTTAAGCAAATTGCGGCCACATATGGACACTTGCAACACCAGTGGAGTTACAAGTGCGCTGCCAACCTTTTATCCCCTTCCCCCCCGAGTGGGCCTCCGGTACCCTCACTCACTCGGCGAACCCCTCACTCACTAGGGTAAAAAGTTGGCAGCGCACTTGTAACCCTATTGGTGTTGCAGGTGTCTACATATAGGCAAGCGGCAATCGCCTTACCATCGGGTGATCCTTCTGCTCGTCTGCCACCTATCAATAACTAACTACCAAAATTGAAATTGTTACGACAACTACGGAATCCTACAGTGCGCGTGGCCTGACTTGCACTCACTAGTTTTTTTTGAAGTTTTTAGGTGGCAGACGAGCAGACGGATCACCTGATGATAGGCGATGTCACCGATCAAAGATATCTGCAACACGGGAACAGATGCTCTTCCAATTATACGCATCTTCAAAGGGCGAGGGAAGTTTCGTGTTGGTCCTTCAAGGGTCAATTTGTTTATAAAGAGATAACTTATATGGACAACGACAAGGCTTATAGGTAAACCGAAAACACGAAACGCTTGCGCGATGTAATTGGACCACAGCGCCATCTTTCGGTTCCGAAGCGAAGTGAGGGCTGGCCATCATTAATAACATAGATGGATGAGCGCCGGCCTCAATTTGTGCGGTTACATTACACAATGTCTGCCGTGTTCTGTGAGTTATGGGGTTATTGAGATGTGTTGGTGTGAGTTATGGATGTGTTTGTTGTGAATTGTATGGTGTTGTGGTGAATGGGTGGTTTGCTAACGATCGCTTTCCAATTTCCAATCTTCAAATGGTAGAAGATATGACAAAGGTATCCACAACCTGTTTTTATCCGTGGGAGAGCCACGCTGAATAGGCCGGGTTGACTGGAGCCCCATAGAAGACCGGCATGAAGAAACGGCTGCGCTGTATTTCGTCATGTGAGTGAGAGTACCGGAGGCCCAATGGGGGGAAAGGCGTATATCGATACCTTAAATCTCAAAGGGCGTAATCACCATTTTGGCCAAAATGACTTTTGAATGCCTATTCTACTCCATTTTTTTTTCTCTATCGATCTGTATTATCAAAGTTTTAAAATTCGCAAAAAAGTGGTGATTACAGCCCACGTGTTTACCGTCGATAATGCAAGAATTTTAGTCGTAAATACCTTTAAAAAATTCATTATTAAGGTTTCGGTCGATACACCAGTTAAAATTATAATGATCGTGAAAAATACTGACTATCGATGAGGCGTATAGGACAGATATGTGTAACAGTGGCGTTACGACTCGAGTTACTTTAAGAATTTAACAAAATAAATAAAGTAAGTGGTAGTAATACTGCATAATGAATATCGCGTTTAGTCCGGTTTCTATAAATTCTAAAATAAAAACGCTCAGACATGCAATAAGCAAGTACTTTTACTACCCATACGTAAGAAGAATTACTCTAGTGTCAGTATCCTAGACGAAAATGAGGAAATACGAAAAATGAGCAGAATAGACCATTCATTTCCCCTCGTCGAACCGAATTGTATCGATGTCTGTGATTAAATTCTTGTTAATATAGTGAAGTTGGGGTCATTTATTTCTTTTGCCCAACAGTACTCCTATTAAAGATTGTTAATAGCACGCAAAACCTGAAACATAAACAAAGTGGCGGGAGTTTTTGCTAGCGCTTTAAATCTATGTAGATCAATCCTAGCTTTAACATTTTTAAAAATAACGTTTGTTTTACTTCTTTGCACAGTACTGGTAGAAGACTTATTAAAATTTAAATATATATATAATAATTTTTTTTTCAAGGTCGTAAACGCCATTATACCATAACTTATTGCAGAACAGCCTATTTTTTAGGTCGTAAATGCCAAATTGTCAAATTTTTTTGGCGTAATCACAAATCAGTTTGGCAAACATTGGTTGTATTTTGACTACCCATATAAACTGTGTTATAAAGCTCTCGATACTCGATAATTACATCCAAATTCATTTATATGGCATTATTAGTTTAAAAAGTTATGAATTTAATTCTTAGATTTTTTTTTTGTTTCGGCTCTCCTGAAAAGTAATGATTTGGTGATTACGCCCTTTGAGATTTAAGGTATCGATATGTGACTCGACTGATGTTGCATGTGTCCATGGGCGGCGGCAATTGCTTACTTACCATCAGGTGATTTGCCTGCTCGTCTGCCATATATAGGTATCACTTAAAAAAAAACGTGTCTTTCTAATGACTACCTATTAATAGTTTAAAATAACTAGTTACCACCAATCCTAGTTAGACCTATTAGTTTGCCTGTATCATAAATAGTAATATTATGTGTTGTGGTATAAATTAATATCCCATCAAAAACATAAATGTGAATTGTGCTAGCCAAGGTAAAAAGAGTGTTGTTTATCGAGTTCAGCGTCAAAAGAAATGATATCTAAATAGGTGCCAAGGTCAATGGTGAGACCTACTCGGCTAATTTTCATTACGTATTATTTATAGATCTCAATTTGGCATCCAAGCGCATTAATATAATTCGTAATGACAATTAGCCAAGTAGGTCTCACCATTGACCTTGGCACCTATTTAGATATCATTTCTTTTGGACGCTGAACTCGATAAACAACACTCTTTTACCTTGGCTAGCACAATTCACATTTATGTTTTTGATGGGATATCATTACTTTTTGTAAGTATGTACAAGAATGAGTAGCAAATAGTTTTTAAAACTAGTGCAAATATCGACGATTTTATATACAAGGGAATTTAATCCCATACTTATCGTTTTAGGGCTGTCGAAAAACCCTGGGTTTTCCCATCCCCATCCCCATCACATGCCTTTTTACACGCTTTATAGGATTTCTTCCTTCACCGAATAAACCATGAGGAACGCATATTGATAGCAAGCACACTTCGATTTTTTTACTGTGTAAATCTTCAGCAGCATTTAATTCCGAAGCAGCTTCATAATATGAATTATGTTGTTAAACATAGCATGCTCCTTCGATACTCCTTCCTAATTGTATTATTGTTAGACGAGTAAGACTCAGACAGGTTAGGAACTTGTTACGGACGTATAAGTACCTACCTCTACTACGATATGCGCAATATTTTTAAAGTTTGTAGCATAATATTTTTGTACCCTAAACAAGGAATGAAATGGAATAGGACAGCTTCCCTGGCGGCATTTTAACTATTTGGTGTTAACTTTAAGTAAGCTCTTCACCCATCACTGTAGAGTTGTAGTTCCTTCCAGTGTCTCATACGTACTTTATATAGACTTGCGCAATATGTTCGTTCGTTGCATATTATTGTACCCAAACAAAGAATATGCCATAGTAGAATGAAAAAGACAACATCCATCGGGGGGCATTTTAACTATTCGGTGCAAAGAAAGCACTTCACCCACCAGTAAATTTACCGTAGTAGTATGAGCCATTTTCCTACGTAAGCCTCAATTTCTCAATTCAATCTCACAGGCAACTAGGGCGACGTGAAAATAGCAATACGGACATAAATTCCGCAATACTAAGGTATCGGTAAGATTATTTTGTATGGGAAGGTCGCTGGCCTTATAAGTAAACGAAAAATCGAAATGCGTGCGTGATATACTTGACACCCAGCGCCATCTATTGGTTTAATGTGTAACTAATATTTTCATACTATATAGACTAGGAAATGAATTACTATTATAATTTTGACTAATCGTCATTGTAATTATTGTTTTTTTTTTATGTGATAGGTAACTGTGTGGTGGCTCTCCCACAATTTTTTTTTTATTTTTTTATGTGATAGGTAGCAGACGAGCAGGCGGATCACCTGATGGTAAACAATTGCCGCCGCCCATGGACACATGCAACACCAGTGGAGTCACAAGTGCGCTGCTAACCTTTTATCCCCTTCCCCCCCGATGGGCCTCCGGTACCCTCACTCACTCGGCGAAACACAGCACAGGAAATGAAAATGAATGTTAAATAAAAATCTTGGGAAGTTACATATTAACATTTTTTGTATGGTTTTGTTCTAGGCGAGATCCAAATTGCAATTGGCAATTTGGTGCCATATTTAATTTTACTTATATTTATTATCATTTTTAGAATATTTTACTATTATTACAAACTAATAGCTTCCCAAATAAGGAAAAAAAAATCACATAAATTTTCCGTCCAGGTTTGAACCCGCGTTTTGGTGTTTCGGGTAAGTAGCGTATGCCACTCGGCCAACCGGTCACGTTGGTTGAGTCGAAATTGGTCATTATAACAAGGATGGTTACTCTCATAGAAACAATTTATAGAAATTTTATAATAAATATAAAAATGTCGTACTTCAGATTTTCCCACAATATTCACGTAACTACCTATCTGATGCCAAATTTCAACTTTCTAGGTCATCTGGAACTAGGAAATAATTTTCGTCTATCTATAGTTGATAAAAAATGTCGATTTTTGGACATCAATATCTAAATAACTATTAAAGGTATGTTCATGAAATTTGAAGCATATAATTATCTTGCTCATCTCATTCCACATGCCAAATTTCACACGTCTGTGTGCATAGTTTCGAGTTATGAAGGGGTCGAAAGTCGCTCTAAATGGTTCGTGTAATATTACCCTTGTTCGCTTAGTCGCCAATTTTTTTTTTACCTTGGCTTGACACGCTCCGCGTGTCGACATGTATTTCTTTCTTTTTTTGTTTCTTTCTTTCTATCCCTATTTTTATTTTTCATGCTGAACTATGCTAACATCACGGCGTTAGTAATTTAGGTATATGTATTTAATGTAGGTATGGTGGTTTTAAACTCTACCTCCCAACTTAAAAGCCGATAGAAGGTCCGGGATCCTCTAGATTAGTCTTGGGCTCTCATTGAAATTCTGTG